>APFE030833416.1:30727-43685 GCA_000404065.3 Pinus taeda
TGCAGTAGAGACACTAAATGATAAAAGTACAGATGGCTACAATAACCCATGGAGACTCTGCACTATGACTCAAGTGGAGGAGTTAAAAGTAGTAACTTCTCTGTCATCAAGTGAGACACATTCAACTCATTGTCATTGTCTTTAAGCGCAAGAGTGTTCTAAAGAAAATTATCTCAGCTCCTTCAAAAAAAAAATTTGTACTTATGAAATATTCAGAGTCCAAATGCCCTTTGTTGTAATCTACCAACTCACATGATCTTTAAACATGAGAATTTCCTCTTAAATAATCCTTCGTTGCTACGGTCCACTACAATTTCGTCCGAGCTTTGTAAAATTATAACATTTTGGGAGCTGGTGGTATCTGAAACAAATTAGATCGAAAATCCTTCTGTCAGTTGGGTTGCAACCAAAGGTCTTAATTTCAATTCCTCGAAAGATACACCTGAACGGAATCCCTGTATTCTAAATTTTTGGCATAATCAATTTCTTGGAGCAATTAAGGTCACGTGTTCGAATCTCCTGGAAACTAAATGCTTGGCAATGTACAGGAATATCATTTTTAAACTTGAAGTCAAATTCATTCTCATTGGAGCCGAAGCAGTGAGAATTTAAGTGTCTGGGGGTCATTATGTATGTTTTTTTTTAAAGTGGCATTTAAAAATAGAGGGATTTTTTGTAGTGGAGAATTAAGTTTTTTTTTTTAATAAGTGATAATTTTTGGAGAGATAAGGAGCATTTGTAATTTTTTGTGTAAGTGAGTCATAAGTGATTTTGTGGAGTCATAAGGTGCATATTTTGTAAATTTGGAGCAAAGTCATTATTGTAATCCAAAGTAATATTTTACTTTGAGAGCGATTAAGCCAGTGCAGGCACTTTTTTGAAGATAAAGTTTGCAAGTGTGACATTCTCATTACTTGAGAAGTTGAAGAATGAGGTACTCCAGTAATTAAGAAAACCATATCTTTTTGTGGTGATCATGTCCTAGATCCACCCAAAATTGAATAAGGGGATCATAGGTACACTCTGTGTCGTGAATGTGCTTTCATGACTTGTGTAATTTTGTAAAAATGCTCTTTTTCTTATGCTTCAACAAAACAAATACATGCACATATGAAAAGTTTACATATACAAGTCATCGATCGAGCTCCTGAATTCAAAGCTCCCATAATCAATTAAGTACGCAAGCATAAAGTGTCACATCATAAGACAATACATTTCACATTATGTACTCAAAGCAATCAAGTTAAGGACGCTACATAATCAAGTTGTCAAAGATGATTCTACATCATCATCCAATCAACTTAATGAAGCTGTCATCTACATCAACAACAATTGGAGCAATTCAACAACAATTTTTTGGCAATTGCACTTGCACCATTTTTTTAATAAGCTCAATTCAAAAACTTGCAAATCATAATTTGTAAGTTGGATTGTAATCAAAGAAAAATTGAGTTTAATTGTAAGGGTGCATTCTCGGTTGAAACCGACACCCAAGATTTGAGTTGATAGGGAATCAATTAAACCAAATGAATAGATTAAGTCCAGTAAGTCTTCAAATGAGTCATCAAGATTGAACTTGTCATTTGTATCTTGGGTGCATTTTGGATAGTGCTCGACACACTTTCCTTTTTTTACAAATCATTACATTCAGTGAATACATTCAAGAAATCACAAGTGTCAATAATCAATCAAGCAAGTTCAAGTGAGCATTAAAGCCAAAAAGTGTGAAAGCAAGCAAGTGTGAAAGCAAGCGAGCGTGCAACAATCAAACAAACATCAAGCGAGCGAGTTCTATGAATTTAGCAAGTATTAAAAGAAAGTGAGCGTGAGTTCCAACAAGTTCACATGGAAAAAGGCATTCAGTTATTAAAGATTCTTAACAATTTGATCCTCTCAACTGCTAAAGGCATGGTGCAAATCATAAAAACAACTCTTGCTGACATTCAAGTGCATATTCAACATGCACATGAAACGATTGAGTTCCTTCAACTAGAGTCGCAAGGGAAAAGAAATGAGTTGCAAGAGAAGCATGTTTCTTGCAAGTCTTTGATCAATCCAGAGACAACTGATCATTCGAATTCATTCATCCAACCAGCTTCAAGTGTTGAAGTTGTTCCAGTTCAACTTTCTTCCAAACCCATGATCAAGCCATGGGAAGAAATTCAAAGTAATTGAAATCAACGCGACTTAGGATATGTCAAAGATAACGACAACTTAAATATCCCAGATTATTCAAAGCCCATTCAATTCGTCAGTGCTGAATTACTTAAACAAATCACCTCAGCTGCAGACCGACGTCAGTGCACACAAACTGAAGTTGCAGACAAAAAGAAATGCACACAAACTCAAGTTGCAGACAAACCAAAATGTTCTCATTATCAAGGAATGGTCATATGGAAGATTAGTGTTTTGATCTTCATCCTTATAACCATTGTGGCAAGTCAAATCATACATCAGAGAAATGCTACAACCAATGATAGTCAGCCAGATTGAAGATAAATTATTCATGGATTGATCCCTAGGAATGGTCATCGACAGCCATAAGATTGTACAATTTTTACAATCGGATTAACTCACACATATTGCAGCCAACAGTCAAATGAAGATGGTAGTCTCATGCAGTTGAATGGGGGAGTACACCAGTGAAACACTCCTACACCTATAGGGGGGAGTTCAGATATATTTTGGAGAAGATTGCCTCTCCTTTCAACTAACAAAGGGGGGGAAATGTCAATGAAATTGAAAAGTGGTTGTTAGACTGAAAGTCTTGACAACATCAGCGAAGTAGCCAATGAGCATCTTCATCAGCCACTGGGTGTTCATCATCAACAAATATGCCAGTGGGCATTCATCAAATTGTGTCAGTGGACACCGGATGTTGTTTTAAAGCAAAGGATAGTTGGATCCTTTTGTGGTTTGGCACATGTTGTAGTTCTCAAGCGACATTCGGAGATGAATCAATCATGCAGTTGATTCATGTTCTCTTCATATTTGAGTTTTTTCAGCATCCAACTTTGGCAGTTTTCAAGCAAATGTTTTTTGAGGATCAACTTGAGAACTTGGAATATGGTTCCTTGTTCGTTTTGGATTTATCATTGAGGGGGGGAATGTTAGCCTCACTCTCTTAAAAATCAATAAAAAATCCAATTATTAAATTATATAAGTAAAATCATGAGAATTCCTCAAACTAAGGAGTCTAGTTTGGATGAGAGATTCTCTCCAACTAGCTCCCCTAAATTAGTGTGTAAGTTGAGAAATTGTCTCAACCAAGTGAGTCTAAGATAGACACACTATCTTAAGACCACTTGCTCATGTATTTGAATGTATTATTAAATTATTTGAATAAGAGAGAAATACATGAGTATGAGAGACCACATGATGGCTCTCTGCCTTTTCCACCAGTTTATTGTTCTGTGAGTTAATTTGTTGTGTATTTGGTTTTATGGCTATGTGATTTTCCTTTAGAAAAGAGTACGGTCTAATTTGAAGACCATGCAAGACCGACAAAAGAGTTATGCTGACTGAAAAATAGCTTGTCGGGAGTTCCATGTGGGAGATCATGTTTATTTAAGGGTAAAACCCAAAATAAGTACTATAAGATGGAGTGGATGTTCTAAATTGGCCCCACGGTTTTGCGGACCTTTCCAAATCATTGCATGAACCGGTCCAGTAGCGTATCAACTAGCTTTAACTAGACATATTCATGTTCATAATTTATTTCATGTCTCCTTACTAAAAAAATATATACATGATCCTAGCCATATAATTCATTGGCAAGACGTTCAGGTCGAACCAGACGGGGAGTACATGGTCGAACCCTTGCGTATTCTCGATCAGAGAGAAATAGCTTTGCGGAGATGATTTATCCCCAGGTTAAGGTGAAATGACAAAACTTTAGCCTAGAAGAGGCTACCTTAGAGGATAAACAAGTCATGCAATAAGCTTACCCAAACATGTTTTGAGGAGAGTGAACATCGAGCACGATGTTCCAATCGAGAGGGGAAGATGTGATGACCCCTAGTAATTCTGAAACTGCTGTTAAATAGTTTTGTTCAGAAGTTATCAACCAAGTATGGTTAAAAGACAAGGATAATATTCATAAAATGGAACATGTGTTGATTTTATTTATAGTGTAACATGATTATCTTTTTATTTTGTTAAATATGGTTGAAGAGCAATGATTGAGTAAGAATACCCCAAGCAGTTAAATAGTTATGAGTAATTATCTACTCATATCCCTTCTGAAAACAAAAAACTCAAAGAAAAGGGCCAAAAGGGTATGAGGAACCTAAGGCAAGAGGGAGGAAAAAGTACAAAAGTGGAAATGACTCAATAGCTGGATAGTCAGTGGAGTCTATTTTGGAGTTGTGGCTCGGGATCTATGGCTAAGTCTGGTAGTGACCAGATAAGTTAGTAGAAACTGTAAAAGACTATTTTCAAAACTGCTTGGGGATAAATAGCTCGAGGGGAAGGTGCAGTAAGGACTAGCATCACGGTTGGGTGGAGTATTTCTCTTCCCTGTGGCTTGATTTTTTTTCAAATAAAGAGGTAAGAAGTTCTTGTTTGTATATACTGTGATGTGAATAGTGTGGAAAGAATGTTCTTATTTTTGTGCATTGCTGGGCATGTGAAAGTATGTTCTTATTTTCCTGTGTATTTATGGAAATGACACAGTGGAGATATTCTGGACTTTTGGGTAGTTAAATACCCTATAGAGTTGGACTTTAGAACTAAGAACTGTTAATTGATACTCTACTACTTGAAATCAATAACAAAATAGTCTGAGGATTTTTTTATGTTCTTTACCAAAGAAACAAACCAAGTGCATAGAGAATGAAAGTTGCATCATTGAAGATATAAGAACCACGATATTAATGTTTAGACTAAGGAAAAAGTACTTGCAGAATATTAAAAGAATTGATTACCAAAAAAATATCAAGAAGTAAAATCAAGAACATCCTCTAGGAAGAAGGGTGCCCTATTCACATAAGAATACCTTTCTTTCGGCCACATGGGTGAGATAAAGAACAAAAATGGTAAAAAATGAACCAACAAAAACATAATTTTGAACTCCAAAATTAATATCGGGTATCGATCAAATTTCATTTAAAATAGTCACGATAATAATCAATATTACTGCAGCAAAGAACCAGGAAAAATACTCGAATATGTTAAAGATTAATCAACAAAATTAACATGGTTCGTAAAACTGAAGGAGCAATGAAACCCTCCAAGATAGAAGTCAACAGAGCCTACATAATTCATTAAGGACTACTAAATTTTGTGAACAATCCAATTATACAGTATAAAAACAAAATATTAAAAAGGCGAAAGCCAAATATCATTTTTGTGATAAGTTAAATTAAGTTTAACAGTAAAAACATATTGGAGTTGTTAAATCCAATTGTTGTTTCACCATATAAATCCAAAAACTTAAAGCTACGAGTTAAATATAGGAGGGTTTGCAGAGTAGCAACCCAACATTTTAATTTACATGGTTAAATTCAAAAAACTTAAGTAAATAAGAGTGCAACCCTTCCACTTTATAGTAATTACCCTAGATAGTTTAGTATTAAAATGGCATAAAACATAGAGCTGAGGACAACTGTATAAGGCATCCATCATACCCGTAGGATGGTAGTTTGGAAATCTAGAGTTGATAGAAGCAATAACGGAAGCGAACTCGGTGGAGGGGCTTCGCCCAGAAACCCTTCTCATTGAAGAAGCTCTCTCCATTCACCCTACTTCATTCTAATACCAATGTCCTTGCCATCAAATAATAACCAAAAACAACTCTAATAAGCGGAATGGAAGACTATGATGTAAGGAAGTTCAACAAAAATTAAATCTAACAGATTATACCTGATTCCCAGAGGATTAAGCTGGGTCTTCATTACAATCAACACTTTATTCTTGTGTGAAAGGGTTTCACTGCAAATATTGTGCATAGATAATGAATTAGGAATATTGAACCGTAGGAAAACACTCTTAAGCATAGTGGAACAACGTACTATTAAATTTCATAAGGGTTTCTGTGATAATGGAGTCGATACTTGTCTCTTGATGAAAACCCGCTCTACAACCATGAACCCAATCAAACAGAAGAGTAATAGCAGTGTGACTGCAACGGGATGGGGGGGTAGAGTAAATTCCACATAAATCCTCGAAGCAATCATCACCATTCGTTGAAGGCACCAAAAGATGGACTGTCGATGAAGATCACATATCGAGGCAGGGACACAACGTATGGTATATAGTCGTAAGCTACTGAAGCCTCCATAATTCCATTTTTCCAGGAGCTAGGGGGGGTAGGTTAGTAGGTTTTATTTTAAAAATATCAACTTACAAAATCCAATGCGAATATTATGTGAATCATAAACCATATACAAAGCACAACTATTGAGAACAATACATATGTATTTGTTAATGTTCTATACATAGTTTCGGGATTCGTATTTACTAATTATATGGTATAGGGAATGTCAACCATGCGATTATTTTACATCATATATTTCCATCTTAGTTAGTACTAAAATATAATGTATACCTTTCCCTATTTCAATGTAAAAGGAAATTGTTTGGATAGTGTATTTTTTAGTGGGTACATGACAATAAAAACCACAACAATATCCACCCTCTTTGAGATTCTCAACCTTTATGTCCAGAGTTCCTAGCCTCGCCATTGTGACTTCTGTAGATGACTAGATGTTATCTACACCCTTTTTAAAACTCGCCAACTAATTCAAAACCAGGGTGAAATGAGAAATGGCCTCCGAGATAATTTTTCCTCCTATCCTTGAGACCATATCCATGACCTCTTGCCTAAAAGCTTCAAAGGAATTACCAGATGCATCTCCAACATCGTTTCCTGATGATGAAGCCATCGCTTTGGCCTGATGGGAATGAGCATATAATGATAATGCATATACCTTCCAAAGTCATATTCTTATAGCTATGATCAATTCCAATTTGATGGTGCTGGAGTATTTTCCATGATTAATGCACTGTGTTAGTTCCTTCCCAGAAACCATGGCAATATTCATTTCTTCTTGGCTTGATTTGAATGACCACACTATTGAATTGAGTTGATTCTCCTTGAGCTCAAAGTTCACTTTTTCATTGCATCCTTTCTTCCTTAAAATTTTTCCTTCCCGAGACCAGTTGTCCTTCATCTTGCCGATGATTTTTAATATTGTACAACTGTGATTTAATGGCACCAACTTATTTCTAATATTCCCCTTTCTTAACAATTGTACCATGGCATAATTATGATACTTAATTCCCATGTTAGACGGAGCTCTTCTCTCAAGGCCCTTCCTCATATTCGAGACCTTCCTTTCATATGAATTCATGGGATATGGAATATTATGGGTGTGCCTTTGTTAACCTTTAAGTATCCTTGTGCTAACAAAGCAGCGTGATTCACTTGCTCATCTGTTAAGACATTTTTTCCCCTTTTAATACGGTATAGCTCTAAGGAAACGAATTTATCTAACAATAATATTATTCTTTGAATTGTTGGATTTGGTTATGAGTTCTTGGTTTTGAGCCACTTCATAAACTTTTGGAGGGTGATCTGAGAGTCTAAAAAATTGTTATATGTGTAATTCCCTTAGCTAACACCAACCTTAATCCTTGTCACAACACATATTCTTCCACCTGGTTGTTTGTGAATACTTCAAGTCCCGAGGCAAATGTTTTTCTTATTTCTCCGTCGGGGATAAGGATTACCCCCCCACTACAACCTCCCCCATTAAGGTTTATAATATTAATTTTAGGATTTAATATATTAAACTTAGGGTTTATAACATTAATTTTAGTGTTTATGAAGAAGTTCAGGCTCTGGATATTGCGTGCATGCTCTACTAGGTCATCCTCGACTACGCCCCCTGTTTCGGCCCTCGGCCCCTTGGCATGGACCCTCCGGAGGCTCCACCAAAGGAGGCTGACTTTCAACAGGCCTTTTCAGCACTAGTCAGATCATTACCTCCACAGAGACCTCGCCCAAAAATCTCCAAATTTGTGGAAACACTTGATGTTTTGCAAGAAGTTAACTTGCCCCCAACTCTGCCTCGCATGGCTTCCCTTTCTCTAGCAGAACGAGGACTCATTGGGAAATTTATCGGACTTTGACCATCGTCGAAAACAGTGCAAAGGTGGGTGGAAAGGAACTGGTTTGACAGACTGGGCGAGAGCCCTCTTTGATATAAATACAATGAGTACATAATTCAAGAGAGATTCCCTTCATATCTATGTAGTCCCATGCGAATGCTTCCTTATTTTCACGAAGTAACTTCATTAACTATTGTGTTTCAGCATCTGTTAAGTTGGGGTTTATATTCAATGTTTTGCCAGGCTCAATTTCTACTGTTATGCTCTTGGAGGAGATATCAGTTGGTGTTTGAGATAAATTTTCAGATTTAAGGTTTTGCTGTGATTCAAGTTCCAAAATTGCAGTCAATTGATCATGTGTCTCAGAGTTAACCGAAGAAGGTTCAGAAATAAAATTACTAATTAGTTCATCCTCGCTATATCTTTAAAAGTTAAGTCTTGTCCAATAGTCAAAATGGGTTGGGTATCATCATCCTCATAGCCTAACCATACAAAGTTATCATCGTTAATCATAGGTGTAGCATGAGGGTAAAGAGTGAGTTGCTTAGTTTCACATCCATTAGAAATTTTCATTGAACCTGATCTACAGCTGATGAAGGCATCCGTTGTAGCCAGCCAAGGTCTCCCCAAAATCAATGGATGTCCCCCCAACTTTGTTTTAGTCTGTAATACAACAAAATCAGCTGGGTAGTTCCAAGATTCGACTGAAATTATTAGGTCTTCAAGAACCCCTTCTGGTTTGATTGTGGAACGGTTAGCTAGTTCTAGAATGGTTGGGATCTCTCTAATTACATTCTTCAACTGTAATAACTGTGCAGTTTCAAGGGTCATAATGTTCATAGCAGCACCTAAATCTATCACAACTCTAGAAACAAAATTTTTTCCAACTTGTACTGTAACTATAGGATGACCAGGGTCACCATATTTCATAGGAGGGGTTTTTCCTATCATTAAAGTACCTAGATCACCTATCACATGAATTGTAAGGGGATCTTTAGCTTTTCTTCCAGGTTTCTTAATGCAAATGTCTCTAATAGTTCTAGCATAAATTGGTACATCTCTAAGTGCTTGCAAGAGTGGAATTTTAACATATAGATTCTGCAATTCCCCTAAAAGGTTAAAAGCAGGTGGCTCAGGTGTCTTAATGAGAGCCAAACGTTCAGGGAATGGTAGCTCAGCTATTTCAGCAGTTTTATTAGAGGGTGACTCAACTGTTTCAGCATTCTTATTGGATAACTTATCTTTTTTGTCTCCTCTTTATCAGAGTCAGAATAAGTAATATCATCAATAATATGTTCGACTACTCTCCCAGACTGCAAATGAATGTCATTACATTGCATAGGGAAAATAGGTTGGTTCTGAATATCAATGACCTGCACAACTTTATTATTATTAGGGTTGGGGTTTGGTTGTACATGCAACTAGGGTCTCATTGTCTGGTTATTCAGTGGAGCATTTGATGGCAGAGAGAGAGAGATTGGTGATACTGAGGGAATTGGTTTGGAAATGGGATTTGCTGAGCTGTCCAGCTTGGGTTCCATTGATTAAAATAAGATTGTTGTAGAGACCAGGGATTCCACATTGTAGGATCCATAAAGGGAGGGTTTGGTTGCTGCATGGGTGGGAAGTTCATTTGGCTGAAGGGTGGGTATTGCATTTGATTTAAGGGCGGGTAATTTGCTTGAAAAGAAGGATAATTATTCCAACGATTCAATGGCATATTAGAATTCGTACCTTGTCCTCGTGGTTGCCATTGCCTCCTCTGTGTTAGCAAGTAAACTGCTTCAACTTCTTCTTCAGTTGATTGCAGTGCTAATTTTATTCTAGGTAAAGAAGGGCATTGTTGAGTCTCATGGTCCTTCTCGCAAATAGTGAAAATTGGTACCTTGTCCAGTGGGCATTCCCTTAGTGGGTGTTTTTCTCTGCATTTAGAGCAGAAAATGGCCAAAGCAGCTTCTACCTTTGCTTGCTTCTTTTTAACCTGCAAGGGATCAATTTGTGAAGCAAAAGAGCTTAACATTTCAGTTTTAAATTCTTCAAGTAAATTACCTATTTCAGCCCTTGTTGCTCCTCCACTAGCTGATTTTTGGACTCTTGAGTATGTACTATCCCTGCTTTTTGGTTTGTTTATTGCTCCTCTTGAACATCTCTTACAGAGGTTGACAATATCATCATACGATTCCTTAGATATATCCCCTTTACCAAGCATATTCAACATGTCTAAACAGTCATCCCATACCCCTTTCAACAATATTGACTTAATAATATCCTTACTCATATTAGGGTGATCAGATCTCTGCAAATTGTATTGTAACCTCTCCACGAAATCCTCCAGATTTTCGTCCTCCTTATGAACCATCTTAAATAATTCCTCCTTCCTCTCTCTTGTCCGGCAATAGTCTTAGTATTTAGCCAGAAACTTCTCCTTCATCTACTCCCATGTTGTGATCACATGTCCTCCCAGGCTCATGAACCACCTCAGTGCATTTCCTTTTAATGTTGCTGGAAATTACTTTAACTTTTGAGTATTAGTAACATAATCATAACTTCTACACAATATATCAAACTCAAATATAAATTCATCAGGGTCTTCAAATGATAAACCATGGAAATTAGGTAGGGCTAAGAGTGGGACGTTCTTCATAAGGGTTGCCCCTCTGGGAAGATCCTCAATAGGGAATTCCAAGGTGGAAAGGGAATTCTCTCCTCTTCCTTCTCTTCGTCCCCCACCAAAGAGTCCTTCATTGTTTCCGTCCATTAGTTGTTCCCCTGTTTCACTTGCCCGATCTTCAGTGCTTTCTATTGGGCTCTCAATGTTCTGAACTGGTTCCTCATCTTCAATATCTTCTATTGGTTCTTCAATGTCTTCCACTGACTCCTCAGTTTGTTCTACTGTCTCTTCGGCCCTTTCACGTCCCAATACTTCCTCTGTTTCGTAGTCCGTCTGGAGAGAGTGTTGAGTCTGTGGCCTCCGAGAGCTTATCCTCTGAGATGTTTCAGCTTTTAAAATAATGTCGTCAATGAAAGTTCTCCTTCCTCCTCTGCCTTTGCCCTTGCTGCCTGTAGGATTAGTTTTCCTGCGTCCTCTCATGCATCCTATACATCTAAAATAAAATCATTAATGCTCTTAAAACCTACGGTCGCCTTCCCTGGCAACGATGCCAAAATGTTGGCCACTTTAATTGCTTATTAATTAAACAGTCGAATGTCACATAAATTGTCAACCCAAGGAAGTCTACTTATTTCAAAGGAAACTACGTACTATATGTACTCAATCATAAAAGCACTAAAAGTTGTAGTACAAACAAATCAAACCTCGTTAAAGTTCCACCCTGTGTTATAGCAATTATACTCTATTGCAGATATCTATCAAGAAATTTAACAAAAAGAAATAAATCTGCAAAGGAAAACAATGGCTATGTTGTAACAGAGGATCAGGACCCTATCCCCATAGCAAGAACTTTCAGCACCTGCCTCTATTTATCTAGTTCGCCAATTCACTCTGTAAACCTAATCACCAGTGAGACACTCATGAAATAACATCAATCAATTAAGAAAGAAACAGAGTTTCAACAAAGGTAAAACAACAACCAGAAACAATACTTGTTAAGAAGGTATGAACAGAAATCGCACTTAACACACTGCAAAAAGAT
Source organism: Pinus taeda (assembly GCA_000404065.3). Classification (NCBI taxonomy): domain Eukaryota; kingdom Viridiplantae; phylum Streptophyta; class Pinopsida; order Pinales; family Pinaceae; genus Pinus; species Pinus taeda. The sequence goes on from APFE030833416.1 coordinate 42,493, forward strand.
AATGGGTGAATCTTGTGATGAAGGTGGGCCATGTCCTTCTCACAAGATTCCCTAGGAAACAAGAACTAAAATGAGATGTTCAGAACAAAACTTTATTCATCCATCAATATACCATATTACCGAAAAGATTCAGTCTCGTTCCTTCAGCTAAAACCTCTTGTTACAATTTGTTCCTCCCCCTTCTAATGTAGATGTCTTTATAAAGAGGAGACATCTATTACAAAAGATTTACATTATAAATTCTAGTTCAACCCATTATACAAAAATAGGGAAATCAATGTAGGAATTTACAGGGTAAGTTCCTCAGACAGAACACCAAAGGACGTCGCTCACAAACAGATCACAGATCAATACACCAGTATTTTTGACGTGGTTAAAACCATCAAAGAGGGAAATAGTCCATGGCCTGAGCCAACACGGCCACTTCAGGCAATTTATTAATAAAAGAATGAAAGTTTACATAAGCTTCTCTCGTGAATAGTTAACCTACAAATGACCCTCCATGCGCTTTAAATAGAAATCATGGACCAATCGGGTGCTAAGCCATGGATCAAGTGTCGGTAATACTGAGGAGAGAATGAATCCTCAGATTGTAAGTTACAAATGTACATAGTAAAGAAACACACTTTACCTAACTCTATACTATACCAAGTTATACTTAACTATTCCTATGTGTCGGAATATCCTAACATCCCCCCTTAAGAACAACTTGGGATAGGATTGAAGGATTTACAAATATGACACAATAGGAGAAGGAAGGAGGCACTAGAGCCTATCCCCCCTTAGTGACAACTTCCTGAACGCCAACCATAAATCGAAGTTTAGTGAACTTCGCCTCTGTGAGAGCCTTTGTGAAGATGTCTGCAACTTGATCATCTGTTGAACAATATTGCACTTCAAGAACATGGTCATGAATGAGTTTTCTGATGAAGTGCATGTGTAGTTCAATGTGTTTGCTACGTTGATGCTGGACTGGATCTTTGCATAGCTGAATGGCACTTTGATTATCACACCAAAGTGTGGTTGGATGCTGCTACTCAAAGCCAAATTCTGATAGGATCTGACGAAGCCACAAGGCTTCCTTACTAACTTCCACGGCACCACGATACTCTGCTTCTGCTGACGAAAGAGAAATGGCAGCCTGTTTCTTACAAGCCCATGTAATAGATCCTGAACCAAGAGTGAAGACATAA
>APFE030833416.1:59967-70074 GCA_000404065.3 Pinus taeda
TTTTAATATATTAAACTTAGAGTTTTTAATATTAATCTTAGGTTTTATGATCCTATGGTTTAATATATTAAACTTAGGGTTTGATATATAAATATTTGGATTTATAATCTCAAGGTTTATAGTCTTAGGGTTTATAATATTATGGCTTAAGGTTTATAATCCTAGAGTTTAATATATTAGACATAGAGTTTATAATATTAATCATATGGTTTATAATATTAATCTTAGGGTTTATAATCATAGGATTTACAATATTAATTCTAGGGTTTAGAATATTAATCTTAAAATTTATAATCCTATGATTTATATTTTTAATGGTTTATAATTACAAGTTTTAATATATTAAACCTAGGTTTTAATATATTTATCGTAGGGTCTATAATATTATAATATTAATCTTATGGTTTATAATATTAAGGGGTTTTAACAATCTTAGTTTTTTAAATAATAGTTTTAATGTATTGAGTTTAGAATACAGATTTAACATAGAGTTTCCCCATATAAAAATGAAAACTTCCCTTCACTTAAAATTAAATACTTAACCGTTATTTTAACTAATATTAAAAGCTATACTAGAACCCAATACTAAAATTATAATTAATTAAAATTTAATTTTAATAATAAATAATATTAATTGTATTATAATTATAATAAATAATAATAATTTTTTAATTATCATCCTAATATATTAATAGTTATATACTAAATATAATATTATTTTCATATATTAAAAATATTATTATTATATTTTAATATTAAATATTTGTATTAATTATTAAAACCTTTTATCGTAGATGTAATAATTATTAATATGGTTGATATACACCTATAGGCGTATAAGGGTTTTTAATCCATATATGAAATCAAAAAACAAATTTAAACAACACAAATGAATATTTGGCCACTATTTTTTTGCCGGATTCTAGCCAGAAATCCACCTAAAACTCCAAAAAGTCACACTTAAAGACTACTCCAAAATAAAATATAAAAAAAATTGTAAGCCAGTATTCTATTCATTAATAAAAAAAGGATTACATGACACCAAAACCCAGATGGTCTCACCCTGACCAAGTTTGTTGACCAATGCTAGTTGGGCATTACATACAAGCAAAAAAAGAATAAGGGAAGCAATACAGAGCCTGAAAGGCCAAAAGCACCAACATACATTCAAAATAAACAAACAAATGTCACCATGCTTAATCATATGAAGTAAGAGAAGTTGGATTGTCTGGTCTGATCCCTAGAGGGGGGGAGGAGAGTGATACAAACATCTAACATGCTACTTAAAATGAGCTAGCCAGGTTTCCATCTTTTCTACCTATTCAACCTTTTTAGTGAGCAAATTCTACCCCCACCAAATCACCACCATTCTTTCATGAACTTGACATTGAAAATATTGTAGTTGATTAAGCATCTCCATCACAACTTCATGTTCTTCCTTACAAGTCCTATCTTGCAGCTCTAGAAGATCCTGCAGATATTTCACAAGATTTTGTTAAGCATTCGACTGACTAGAAAGGTCAGTATGCCCATGCCCAGTCATCCCATCGCTACCACGCCAACTTCCATACCCTCGGGTGCTGCCACCAACACTTTGAGCAGCCTGCGACCACCTACATCCATCGCTCCCACACCACCTTGTGAGGGACTTGCACCACCATGCCCACCAATTCCTAATACATGCCCCCTTCAAACCCACCTCCGCTTTAGCAACGACACTGAAAGGGGCATTTCAACCCTCGTACATCTTGGAGTTGGCTTCATTGCGCACAAATAGTGCCAAGCTAAAAACCTCCAAACCATCCCATAGAATATACATCTATTATGGGGGCACTCCCCGCCCACACTCAAACCTAACAAAAAACTAGCCTCACGACAACCACCATACAAAAATAAGCCAAACTCAGTCGAATTGGTGGATGAGAAAGCCTCAAACAGAATGGGATTCTCTACAGTTGAATCCCAACACCAAATTCGAAGTAACAATGATGAAACAGAGCATAGCCAAAGCTTTAAACTTGGTGGAAACTCGAGCCCTGACCTCCCCCACTGAATAATAACACCTAAATAACAGACACACATAAGCAGACACCAAATTTCAACTCGAACCTTCATCGAACCCTAATCGAGGAGAAAGGAACACCAAAAACACTAAGACTACTCTACTCCCACAATAAAACCTCTCCGCACTTAGGCCGAGCTAGGACATACTTTCTACTATAGGATTCACTATTCAAACCCAACAAATAGGAACCATAATGCACCCCCGTAAAACAAGAATCAACCTAGGAATAAACAAACCCAGAACACCACATTGGAGGTACACATAGCATACACCACACACATGACCATCCAGACTTAAAACACTACAAAACACACGTCCCCAGAGTAAAGAGAGTGAGATCCAAGCCTACCTTCTCGACAAACCTCCCAAAGCTGACAAAAAAAGACACAGAGCGCATGCTAGACCAACTTACCTCCCTCGAGCAACAAACTAGTTTCCCGTTGATGCAACCCTCCCATAATTTCTAGTGCCTCAGCCTACACCACAACTCTGCCTCCTGCAGAAGCTTGGAGCCCACCCTCGGGAAGAAATCACTCTCCACTGAAAATTCTATTGTAGCACTTGCATTATCATAATAACATGAGTATCTCTCCACCTTTTGCATTAAGTTTATGGTTTTCTATTGTCTTTCCCATGTTACCTTATTGCAAGCATGCGCGAACATGATTAACGTAACCAGATACACAACGCAGGAGGGTAGATCCTCTACCTTCATATCCTTCTATCATATGCAAAATGACATAGTCCACGCATCAATAGTTGTACTTGCGCTTCCTAAGGATCAGACACCCCATCGAGGATACTCCAAAATATTATTATGTCTACATGTGTGTTTATTTTGGAATAAGGATTCAAGATTTTAATTTAATTATCAATAATTATTAGATGGATGGTAGAGATTTAACCTACATATAGTATTCTATAATATTCTTAGTAGTAATCGCAAATTAAATATTTATATTAATGCTAAAATTAGTTATTTCATTTCTCCTTTTTAATTAAATTGATTAATTAAAACCAACCTAGATCCATCATAACTCTGGATCTACCAAGCGCCCAAAGGGATCAAATATCTTTTAACTCTAAAAGAGGTTTGCATCTCAAAAGATTTGATCCCTCTCTACAAAAACTGGTAGATCCAGAGTTATGATGGATCTCAGATGGTTTAATTTCCCCGTTCAAATAGAATATTTTCGACATGCATACCATGGATTAATACAATGGGATTTCATAAGTTTTAAGCTCAAAAGCCACTAGTTAATTGAGCAAGTCAAGTTTACCTTAACTACCCAAATAATGATAATAATAATAATAATAACAACACAAAACTTTATTTTTATTCCTTTATTTTTTTTTATTTAATATCATGCTATTTTCATTTTTATTTATTTTGACTGAGTCAAAATGTTTACAAGACATGAGATTACAACATCTCTTGTATACTGGTCGAAAGATTGTTTCTCGATGCAAAAATTTCATATGAACAAGTCTTATATGAAATGGTCAAGTAAGGGTAGAATGAGCGATTAGGGTGGGTTGTTAAATCCCTCACCACGCGTTTTTGATTCCCCAAAATGACATGCTTAGCATGTATTGATTAGGCTCAAGGAGTAGGCATCCCAGGGAGTTTTCACTCTGTTTGTGATCAATAAGGGATGTGTCAACTCTTGCTTAGTCATTGGATCATTCACAGGGGCTTCACTAGGGGAGCAATACCATACCACATTAATTCATATTAGGGGTATATATTGACAAAAAAAATAACATCATATATTGATCATATAATAGAGGGTAAAGGGTTTTTATATTAGTAGGTATGAAAAATGGAGGTCAAAGTTAATGAAAAAAATTTAAGGGATATAAAAAAATTTAATGAAAAACTAAATACCTACAATATGTAGTGAAAGTAAAGGTTTTTTAAATTGGGAAGGTATATTGGGTTCGTTCTGGTAGGGGGTTAAATCATGTGATTTTTCAAAGGTTCATTAAGTGAAGCCCTCATGGGATCACATTTCTGTTAAAAAAAAGTCATATGAAATGAGATGATTTTTTGAGCATGTAGTATTGATAAGTCATAGTATTGTAACAAACATTGTTTACAATTATAAGTTAGTTAATTTATGATTTTTTTAATTATTGGCAGTGTCAGATGTATCATGAGGTAAGTGTCTTGATGTATATTATGGATTGATACCTATTGATGCTTATTAACCATTTAATTTGTATGGCTTCATTAGGTATTTAGTTTCTATTACTCATTCTCGTTAAAGTAATTTCCATATGAATACTTATTTTTAAATTATAAATACATTTATTATTTCTTTGAAAAGTAAATGGTATAATATATAAATGTATTTTTTTATTTAGTCTATGGTAAAATAAAAGGTATAATATATAACGTTTATTTTAATTTCAAGTTTATTTGAAAATAAAATGTATTTTATCAACAAAATAATTCATTATTAATTTTTTATAATCAATACCACATTAAATTTTTTTATCAATAACAAAACTAATATATATATATATATATAACTAACTAAAAGGATAGGTGAGGTGGTAATGATATACATGCATATCCTCACTCTTGATGTGTGTATGTACTTTAATTAACAAAGCAATTAGGTGACTAATTATTTTAAGCTACTAAACAGTTGGGATATAATTCACATCTTATACCCACCTAGATATGTATATGGTTACTTTAATCATCAAGTAAAAAGAGAATTTATTTTTGGAAATTAATTTTGAATCAAATAAGAATTCTATAACAATTTAGCATATCCATTTACCTCATAAACTTTTAATTAAGAGTTCATTTAAGTTCTATAACAATTTAGCATAATTATTCATCTATTTAAATGATAAAATAAATTTTAATTTAGAATTCATTTTTTTAATGAGCATGAAAAATTATTTTTAATGAATTGTTATTTTAAATTACAATAGAAATTAATTTCAATCTTCACATAGAAGTTTTAACATAAGTTTTGATATACATTAGATTGTCCTATCTCCCTTTGGAATATTGTATTCTATAACTCTAATTGTTAATCATATTTTTTTTTTTGTGTGTGCTTTTTCATATTTTTTGGCTTTAAAAATAGTCGTTATTATTTTACTATTTAAAATAAGATATATACTTATATTAATTTGGGGAGCTATATTTTCCATGCTATTGGGCCATAAATGAATGGCGGGTGTATATGCCCACTGTTTGATTTCAGCCTTAGCAAAATCGAACGGTGGACATATACACCCACCGTTCATTTATAGCCCAATAACATGGGTTTTATTGACGGCCTATTAATTTAAGCAAAAATCTCCCTTAAAACAAAGTATCATAAAACATTAGTTAATGACGAACTCCAACCTTAGATTATGAACATGTTGTCTTTTGATACAAACTTTGCTTCAACCATGGTTATTTGGTGGTTGCTTATGCAATGGCAATTTAATTTCCTGATTTTGACACTTTGAATGTACTAAATTAAATTATATATAAATTGTAAATAATCATTTATATCAATGAAGTCAGGTCATATAAATTTAAATAAATAACCCCATATATGATGTCAATATATTATATGGGTTCTTAATATAAAGCTTGAGACCGAGACTTGACTAATGAATAGTTAGGGATGTAATAGTGGTAAATATGCTTTCCCTATAAAATTTGGTAAACTTTTCAATAGTATACTCAATATATATAAATATTTTATTGAAAAATAATTTGATAGACAAAGATAGTTTTGGATAGCATGAGAGGCGTTATGCATCAATAGTGAAAAAGAGAAAACGGATCCAATGGAAAATAGAAAAATAACCTATATTTTACAAAAGTTCTTCATCTTTTTGACATTTTCCTTATTTATATTAACTATTTTTCATGAAATGCTTGCAAACTAAAATATTTTCTTATTTATTTTTTCTCCAAATTACAAATAATGAGATGAATTATTCTTAGGCACTAAAAGGGGGAATAATTTGGATACATTTGTGAAGAAGAAAAGAGAATGAACTTTTAAATTAAATTAACTTCCTTATGTTGTATAGGTAGGAGACAAAAATACCATTGCTATTTGATAATTGGTGAAGTGGACGTGGATGGTTAGACATTTCCTTGAAGATTCTAAACCAACCTGACCCACATGTATGGAGAAACTTTGAAAAGTATGAGGTAATCCCAAAGGACTTTATTGGAAAAGTTGATTTCAAGTCAAAACATTGTTGTTATACCTAGCGAATACAATGCCACCAAATGCAATATGTGTGCCTTAAATTTCCATATCATGGGCCATACATACTAAAACAAATCATTCAAATTCAAAAATCTAAATTGTGAACTGTCCAGTTTTGACTAAGTAGGCACTGCGTAATCTCATTTGAAATCTTCACGAAAAATCCGAGAAAGAAAACCAAAAAAAAATACATTTACGTAATTTTCTATAGTTTTCAAAAAGACTTAAAAGCTATAATAACTTAAAGTTTAATAAATTTAGGGAGGGTCTTAATTTTTTTAATTTAAAAAAAAAATATTAAATATTTGTAGTTTAGGTTTATTATTAAATATTTTGTAGTTTAAGTTTGAATTTCTATTTAATTCATTATTTTATATATATAACAAAAATTTGCTGGTTTCACTCCAACCACGTTTGTTAGTCATTGTTAACTAGAAATTATAAACAAATTAAAATAAATAAAGGGTAGCTGCCAAGAGCCTAGAAGGCCAAAAGCACCAAAATACATGTAAAATGAACAATACTCCCATCACCATGCCTATATATCAGAAGTAATGGACACTAGATTATATGGCCCTGTCCTTAGAGGAGGAGGAGGGCGATATGAGCAGTTAACATGTTGCTCAAAATGAGTCAGCCGTGTTTCCAGCTTATCCAACTTCTCAACAAAAATATTATGTCCACACCACACCACAACCACTCTCTCTCGGAGATGACACTGAAAATATTGCAGTTGATTAAGCATTTCCAACATTGTTTCATGCTCCTCTCAACGAGTCCTATCCTGAGCCTCTAGAAGATCCTGCAAAGATTTCTCGAGTTTTCGTTGAGCTAGGGGTCGATGAGAAGGGCCACCTTGCCCACCCCTAATAACGCCTCTGCCTCCACGATGACCACGACGCCCACAGGCACTGTCACCACGACTCCTGGCAACATGCATCTGTTAGTTGCCTCTGCTCCCACAATCACCACACAAAGAACTACCACCACCACAACCATTGGCCACCGTAGATTGCAAACCCCATCCCCACCCCCAGTGGGATAACGAATCCAGGGAAGCATTCTCAGCACACATGCACCTTGGTGCTGGCCTCATATCTAACACCACACAACAAAGATATATCTGGCTCCACCAACCTCATAGTGTCAAATTTTCTTGATTCCGCTCAAATTTCTTGCAAAATTCAGCCAAGTAGCACAACGTTAGCAAGGGTTGCATACCTCACCCACTCCTCTAGACTAGGAGCCTCCAAGTCTGCACACAATTCCCACTCCCCTTGTGACGCTACTCCTAGAGAACTAGCAGAACCATGACCTCACCACTTTCACCAGACACATATAGACTTAAACCCACCCCCTCACCAACTGGAATGACACAAGTCAATTAGAGATTCCTATGGACTGCATCTTGACTACAATTGCAAGGTAACAGAGATAGACTGGGGCAAAAATTGTGGCCTAGTTCCGGCAAAGACCCAGGCACCACCACTGCTGTGCAAGCCACTGCCAAGACCTAACCAAAGAAAATGGAACCTAGTCACCCAACAAACACCAAACCCACAGAAAAGGAGCACTTCAACCACGACCTCCGCTAGGACCCTCTTTCGACAACAAACCTCACACACCAAACACAGAGGATGAATCCAAATTTCAATGCTAAAGTGAAAGCATTCCCATACAAAACCATACATAGACCACCAAAGCAGCAAGTCTCCTTGCAGGCATCGTGCATGCACCTGCCACCTCTTTAAACACCTCCAACCACTAATCCAAAGAGAATTGGGGACAGAAAAAATGCCCAACAGCTTGAAAATTACCCCAAATCCAGAAGAAAGAGACACAAAGCACGAGCCAGACCAACTTGCCTCCACCAAACAGCGAGGTGGTGACCCAAGCACACTGGAATTTCCACTGACTCAACCTATGCCACCAACCACTTGCCTTAGAATACCCAAGACAGACCCACACAGTAGCGGCTCTCAACACGAAACATTCTAACACAACTCCCACACTTGGAGAATAAGCCTCACAGTTCATCATCCTCCACATTAAATTACCTACATTTTTCTTCCATCTCCATGCAGTTGCATTGAATGCACACACGAACACCATTAGCATGATGAGGTCCACTACGCAGGAGGGAAATTCATCTGCGCTCCCCTCCTTTATCTATATACCTCCTCCCATATCCCATGCATCAAACAACTTGCATGCAGGGCCTCAGGATCCATCACCCCCATCAGGGAATATTTATTATGATTTTAAAAATAATTTTAAAGATGTATAGTTTATATTTCTTATAATTTTAAAAATAACTCTAAAGATGTATAGATTAAATTTATCAAATATAAAAGTGAAGTGCATTTAAAAAATTAATATAGATTTCCCAATCAAGGTGGTTTCAAATGACAACATTTTTCTTGCAACTTGATGTGATAGTGGTTTTATTTCATATCGCTCTTCACATGTTATTGCTCAAGTTTTGCATTTATGATCCAATTGGTGAGTCTACTTCAACACACTGTGGCTCACATAACTCATGCTTGTGTTGGTTGTTCCAATAGCTTTTTAATAGGGACTTTCCTTGGTATGAGGCGTTATGTACTTTCATAATATGGCTCTTCCTTTCCTTGACAATCCTCCTCCTTGCAATGACTATCAACAACTTCCTTCCTTTGAGCATGATTACAAATGGTTATCTTCCCCTAGATTTTCTCCCACCTTCGTTAGCTCCATCAGATAAGAGGGATTTGCTTCAGCTTCCTTTGACTCTATGTGACCCTTGTAGGATAGTTTCTCCTTCTTTTGGAGTCTATGCCTCCTTCACCCTTGTTCTGCACCTCTCCAACCCACTTATCTCTCTCTTTCCTACTGAAGCCATGTTAAAAGATAACATACCTATTCTCAATGAGGTGCAGGTGGTTGTGGTTTGGTTGGAGTTTTTTGAGCCCACTTTCAAGTTGAATCATCAGCTCGCGGTTATCGAGCTCATACCCGAGAAGAAGTCCACTTTGAAATTCATGAAGTGGAAGAGGAGGTTCAATAAGAGAGTTAGGATATTTTGGACTTAGAGGTCTTGGGTGGAGTTGTTGCATGAATTCTAAACACTAGAAAAATTAAATGCCACCAAAATCATTATCTATACACAGTTGATCTCTACTAGCACATAAAACATATTTTTGGAAACTTGGTTCTTTTTGATAGAAGAGATGCATAGGACAACCTCCTGCATGGGTTAGAGGAATTAAAGATGCTCATGCTAGATGTGGAGGTATGCTTGGCATGATTGGAGATGGGTTTGCCACTAAGATCTCCCATTCCTCCTCGCAACAAGGGAGTGGACTAGCCCATCAACTTGGATATGTCCTTATATTCCTTATGCATGTGTCTTCTATTATGGTTATGTTTATGTTGTTTACTTTTCTTTTTTCATGCTAGCTCAACTAGAGAAATAGCCTCCCATCCATGGGACATGTTTTCAATTTTGGTTTTCCTCTATCTAGTTTGGATTGGTAGTTATATAGGTCTACATTTATCTTTATGTCTTTGGTTATTGGTTTCTCCCTTGATGGTAAAACATGTCTAGTTAAACTCTATGTATATTAAGTATGATTTTCCTCTACTAAGTTTTGAAAATCGATCGCACACTATAATGACTTTGATATAGTTTTCCTTACACCAAGCAAGAGATAAAGAATAACACTAAAAATCTATAGATTTATGGATCATCAATAAAATTTCTAAACTTAACTAATAATAATAATAATAATAATAATAATGATGATGATAATAATAATAATT
>APFE030833416.1:73825-84451 GCA_000404065.3 Pinus taeda
TCCTGTCTAATGTTCATTCTAATATTAATAATTATTTAGTATTTATTCCAATATTAATAATATTTTTTTCCAATGTTAGTTCTTATAATTTTATAAAGGATTTTTCTTAGAAAATTCATAAAAGTGGATAAATTAAAAATTAGTTATATGAAGAAATATTAGTAAATGAGAATTTTAGTATTTAGGTTTACACTTGGTATTTTAGGATACTACATTGTTCTCTATGTTTTGACTCAAAAAATTTGAAATTTCTAGTTTATGTGACTTTTTCTTTTGGATTCTTAGGTGCTTAGCACCAATTGAAGATAGGGAAATGAGACTTATATAACTGCTTGGTTTATATTCTCTTCATCTAAACCTTTATGGTTGGACATGTTAAAATCACATTTTCTTTTTTCTTTGTGACTCTATTTCTAACAACTTATGATTTAGACTTCTATATGAAATTTTAGTTCTTTATTGCTTTTACTTTAGTTTATCCATCAATTATTTTTTGCATAAAAGGTAGATACTAAGCAACAACGCTGCATATTACACTTGTTAATAATCTTGTGCATATTTGTGCTTATATATTACATATTTATTGGTGTATTTAATTAAATAAAATTTGTTAATACTTTAGTGCATTGACACTTAACAACGATTTAAATGAGACAATGCACAAAAACGTATAAAATGTATCAAGGAATACAAATGCATAGAAAACATCAAAACATTTAATTGTTTCTTCTAAAGAGACATTTAATCCATGAAGTGATTGTCTTGGGGCCAAAACGACTACATACAATTAAGACTCAAAGGTGATCTATCTTGATTATCAAACTAGATCTTTGAAAAACCTACAATAAAGTTTCATGGCTCTATCATAGACTTTTGCTATTACATATAGGTTTTGGCCTTCCTTTAGTTAAATGGATAATGAGTTGGGTGTCTTCAATTACTTTTGCTATTATAATCAATGGGTTATATTTCCCCATTGTCAAATCTATGCGAGGGATCTGACAAGGTTTTCCCTTCTACCATCCCTTTTTCTTCTAATAGAAGATGGCCTTAGTAGTGTAACCCCTAAGGAAAAAAAGAGTGACTCAAACTCTATGGGAAAACAATGGGTAGATGCAAGTTCCCTACTATATTGCCATTTGTGGATGATGTCTTTGACTTTTATGATATTATACTTGGGATATTTATAATATTTTATCCATTAACTTTATTTTATATTATCTCTTTATATTTTGTATACAAACATACAAATATAGTGCAATGAATCAAGTTTTTGTAGAAATGTGTGATTTTGTATGGTTAATTTTACTTCATAACAAAAATTATAAACACATCCCCAGATGGGGTGGCAAATACAAGCTGAACTTTGGACTCATGCAATGAGTGGGGGGGAGGGTCAGATCCAGCACCATTAACCCATTCATGCAGGGCGGGAGGCATGGTCATCCCACCCTCCATTTAATCTATCACATAGCTTCATGACACCCCATGTCAATTACATTATGATGGTGCATTCATTGCTCACAATTGACGTATGTGGGAACCTTCTAGAAGGTAATTAGGATGTGTCTATCATTTTTCATTCCATTTCCTCCATTATCACACTTGGTCTGGCCTCTACTCTCTATATTCATCCTTTTTGCAGTGTCATTATCCACAAACAAATTGTTGTTTCCTCAATTCACAACTGGGTAGGACCAAGTCCTCCAGTCCTGGTCTCCCTCATGGAGTTTATCCCCAACTCACATGAGCTTCCTCTGCTCAAAGCCAATGTGTGTCTACGTGAGATGGTGGTGGTGCCAAATGAGAGCTCTCACGTTGGGTGGAGGGACTTTTATATTGCAAGCAACCTACAAAAGTGGGAGTGGAGACTACACTCCAACTAGGCTTCATTATGCAGCTTATGTGTTTAGGTAATCTAGCTACCTACCTCCCTCCTAGTGCAGTTTTTTACTCAGAATATCCAAGTGTTGGTTATGTATTATGTTTTCCTTGTTGGAGCGTGAATGTTCTTGCACTATTTTTTCACAACTATTTAGACTACATGGGGTGTTCTCTAGTTGTTTCTAACACCTTTTGTTGTATGGATCTCTTAGACCCATGTTTGTTATCATACATAATCTATTAAGTAAATGTGAGTAACACTTACCAAGTATGTAAAGTAAAGTAAATGAAGGGTTGGTTAAGAGTGGATGATCCATAAACTTCTATGGATATATTTTGTCATAAGAGATTTGATAAAATTATATTTAAAATTTGAAATTCTACACTATTATCGTTTTATTATATTTCCATATCTGTATATTTATTGTTAATAATGCATGTGTGTGAATTAAAGTTATGCAGAAAATATATAACAAAAAAAATAAAATCTCACACACATTTGACACAAGAAATGCTTTGGGAAACCCTTTGGGAGAAAAACTTAGCTGGAAGGTGACGCACTTCACTCTCTTTCTCTGAAATGAAAATATGGTTGCGAGTACAAAGAAGTATAGTTTGTGGCTCGTGGATACTACAGAACACAAATCCTCTCTGTGTGTTCTACCTCCTATCCCTCTTGGCAATTTTTCTTCAGTTGTAGAGCAAATGTACTCAAAAGAATGGAACCCCTTTTTCCTCCTAGTGGTATGGTTATAACACGACCTGATAGCATACTAGTGGTTAGGTTTCACTACCTCAACTCTTAACCAGAATTATAATATAGAATCTTCTAGAGCCTTCTACATCATGATCTTGTGGCTAGCTTTTTTGTGATGAATAATGAGGTTGATATGGCATCCTCTCAAATTATGATAATGAAAATAAAAAAATCAACTTCTAAGTAACATAACTTTCACATACTTATGTATCTTCAAAAAACTAAAAGTAAAATATGTATCTCAAAGATTATTACTTTTGACATTCTCATATGATTCTTGACGTGTACATAACGTTGTAAAGTTGGTCGAGTAGAGTAAAGTCGACATACTTACGGATTTTGCATAGATTTTGTTGGTCTAGTCGACCTAGACTCAACTCATATTTGAATGGGAACATAACCAACTATAAAATTGACATTATGAAGAAAGTCTAATTATCTTTTTGTGATACTTTAAGCTTTAAAGTATGCTTCACGATAAATTAACTTTTGGTCCAAATCTTACGACACCTCCAAATCAAATCTACTGTATTGCACGGCCAGTTAGAATGGCCTAGGGAAGATATAGTGTGTTGTAAACGCACCAAGCATTATCAAATCTTTATTAAAGGAATCTAAGGCCGTGTGTTCGTTGGAGTTTAATGCACATGATATTGATTACATCTGGTGAATTTTCCAATTTATTGTATTTTAATATATTCGTTGGGCATGTAATTAATGAATAAAATAAATATATAATGAGTGTTTTTTATGAAGGATTGTTGAGTCAAGTTGTCGAGGGAGCCTTTGAGTCGGTTATTAAATTTATTAATTAAGAGACGGTGAAAAGTGAGTCTTGTTTAGGTGTTTTTCTCTGTCCTTAGTAATTTAAATCAATGTTTTGTTGATGATATCAATTTCGGTTGACACTAATTATAAAAGAGCCTAGCGCTGGCACAAATCAATTTGTCTAGGTCTATTAAAATTATTTTTCATAAATTTAATTACGAACTTTTAGAAATCAGTACTATCCAGTAAGTAATCGTTGTAATCAATGCAATAATTCATCAACATTAATCAGTAGCTATAAAAATAAAGTTAGTAGAAGACATACACCAAAGCATCTATTACAACCGTCATACATAATTTTGCAGTAGAATTGGCAAAGCAACAATATAAATAATTATTTGGGAGAAATAATTGCAGCAGGTGAGAAGCACAATATGCACTCTAAAATGAGACTAGAATAGAAAAACATACACATAAACAGATGAACTAATAAAGATGGTGATAACATCATGCAGGCCTACCAACAATGGAAGCATTACATTTTGGACAAGGAAACAGTGATCCACGCAGACCAACGACCCTTGCAGTTCATACAGACGCAAGGGAAGTTGCAGAATGATCGTCATCAGAAGTGATCCACATACCTGCAACAATTCCATTTGAATGTCAAGTACAAGAAGGGCAACACCAATAATATTACAGACTACTTCAGTCGACCACCGATCATGGTGTTAACCACTATGCTAAACTCTTATGGGTAGGAGACTTCTGATTGGCCACTTCTCTACAAAAGCGACCCAGAATTCGACCACACATACCATACGCTCTTGGAGGGTCAACATGTTCTAGATTTTCACCTCTAGTATGCTCTGTTATGCCACCTGGGACACCTTTGTGTTCCTTCAAGCGAGTGTGTCAAGATGATTTGGGAAGCACACTACAGTCAAGCCACTAACAATTTCGGGGTCAAGAAAACAATGGCAGTACTGCAGAACTATTTCTATTGGCCGAATCTTCGACGGGATGTTGAGAAGTACATCAAATCTTACACTACATGTGCCATTGCAAAACCAACCATCAAGAATCAAGGCCTCTATACTCCGCTACCTACCCCTAGTCGACCTTGGGAATCCATCTCAATGGGTTACATGTCAGGCCTTCCTTCTACTAAGCATGGCAATGACTATGTTTTTGTGGTCATCGACAGATTCTTAAAGATGGTCATTATGGTGGCTTGCAAGAAGAATATCACAGCAGAAGACACTACTAAACTCTTCTTTGAATGAGTGTGGGTACAATTTGGGATCCCACAGTCTATCATCTTAGATCGAGATAACTGGGTCCTCAATACATTTTGGTTGAGTCTTTGGTCGATGCATGACACAAATCTCACTAGGTCCATAGCTTTCCATCGCCAAATTGATGGCCAGACAAAGGTCATCAATAAGATGATCGTACACATTCTGTGCATATAAAACTCAAAGCATCCACACACATGGGATGAGAGCCTCCCTTATGTCCAACACAATTATAACCGGGCTCTCCACAGCTTAACTAGCCACATCCATTTTCATGTGGGCTTGGGATTCCAGCCACTATGTCCCATCCATGTGGCCATACCATTTGTAGCGACACAGTCAGATTCATCTCATGTCTAGTCTGAAGCTGAAAGGGAAAATAGATTCTTTGAGCACATTCAACACATCTGTCAACAGGTCCATGACATATTGGACAATGCCAATGCTAAGTACAAGCAGCAACATGATCAACATTGGGTGCCACACAAGTTCTAGGTGGGCGACAAAGTTTGGCTACATTTGCAAAAGAAGTGCCTCATTGGGCCCCACCGCAAGATTCACTCGCTTCGATATGGGTCATACACCATCACCAAGGTTGTGGGAGATAATTCTTTTGAGCTCAACATTCCCCCATTCCTTGCCCTGTACCCAGTGTTCAATGTGGATCACCTTCGGCCATACTTTCCACCATTACTGGACACATCCGACATTGTAGAATAGCTCACAGTAACGATGTTAAATCGAGACTGCATGGAACAAGCTGTAAGTGATCGGATCATGGATACGCAGATCAAGAACACTCACCAGAATAAGATCTAGTTGTATCGAGTTGTCAAAGCCGACCAACTCTTGCACCAAGGCAAATGGATCACTAGGGAGCAAGTTCAGCAGAAGTTTCCTCATCTCATGGAGGAACTCAATGCAATGGAGACCATTGCTTCCTAAGGGCGGAAGAATGATCTAGGTGGATATTGGTGGCCACCCGCCTATTCCACTTGGACCCTCACCATTGTTCTTTTTTTTTTTTTAGTTTCCTTAATTGTAGCAAAGTTTACTATTTTTGGCAGTTTTTCAAGTCGTGAACTTCTGGAGTTGTTTTGAGGCCCTAAACGACATTTTTTTGGAAAAATTGAAATCAAGTGTTTTCAATGGAAATCACATCAACAATTGTAGTCCTCGGAGAGATCTTTCTAATGAGGTATCATTCGCGTCAAACAGAGATAATATGACCAAGTCACCACCCTCGGAAGTTGGCTGCCCAACTAAGCCCAATGGGGCCCCTAAAATCTTGGTGTTACATCTCCTCGGGTTAGGGTTTTGGTTGTTTAGGGTTTTCTCTTATTTTTCAATAATAAAAAGGCCCTTGAGCCTCATTATAACTCATTTCAGAGGCATGTAGCCGACACATCTATTCGTAGAGATAAGCTACCATTGCTTGAGCTAGTCTTATTTCCATTCTGTTTGTAAGCATATTTTAGTATTTTATATTAATGAAATGAAGTTTTATTTCTATTGCATCTATGTATTTATGGTTATATCTGTAATTTGTTGTGTTCCTATCTAAATATGGATCATTTAGCTCCCACTGTCGGCAATGAACTACAAGGAAGAATCCTTCACCCACATATGTGAGTGGAAGAGGCGTTCTCCCTCCTCTAGATCTTCAAGCTCATTCTTATGGATCTTGGTGGTGGCCATGGTGGCATTGGGATCCACGTGAATGATCTGCTTCCCTTTGTCATTGCCCTTGTTGGGTTCTGAGTCAAAGTCTTAACATGTGATTGATTCGAAAACCTTTAGCTCGGCCACAAGTGACTACTTGGCTCAACACTCACTTGTGTTGTGAGTGGAGCTCTTATGGAACTCACACCATTTTACTATGTCCTTCCTTTTCTTTGGGGTTTTTTTATTTGTTTGTGGCTTTAGTGGGTTGTCCTGGGTCGCCCCGCCTTGGCTTTAGCCTTTTCTTTATGGTTTGAGGGTGCATTTTCCTTGCTTTGGATTCATAGATCCAAAGTAATGCTTCTTGTGTTTAAACTTACACTCAATCTTTACAGCGTATCGATATGTTGTGCCAAGTGAGGAGATATCCAGGAACTCCATCTCATCCTGGATGTACTTGTGTAGGCATCCACGGTACTTGAGTACCAAATTCCACTGAGAATCCTTGATACCCAATTTTGTGCGAAGGGTATGGAAAACATTTGTGATATCTTTCACATCTTGGTCCCTTCCCTACCGTAGCGTGGTCCACTTTATGTATTTATCTTCATATCTCCCGACAGGGTAATATTGTTCCTTGATGGTGTCTCAGAAATAATCCTAAGTGGGTGGGGATGAAAATAGTGAGGATTCCCTCTCATCCTTTTGTTCACATAGGTTTCCCACCAATCCTTGACATGTGGGGTGAATCTGAGAAGTGAAAAAGTAATCTTTTTCTGATTAGAAAACTCATGAATTGAAAAATATCCTTGCAACATATTCATCCATTTAACTATGGCATATACATTTATCTGGCCCTCAAATATGGGAATGTCAAGGTTAACTTGTACCTTAAAAGGAGTGGTGTCTCCAAAGTGGTTGTTGGATGAAGATGTGTCGCTTGTGGGTAGCCATCGAAGGATCTGAGCAAAGTTATCCATCATCACGTTCCTCTGTCACTTGAGGGCTTGCTCGAGCAATATTTTGATAGGATCTCCTGCCCCCTCATCTTTCTTTTCTTCTGCCATAGGAGGCCACCAGGGTTTGCAAATATGGTCTTGCAAAGGTTCAACCAAATCGAGTCCTAACTCCTTATACGCTAACCTTGTTTGGAACATGCAAAGAAAACTAGAGAAAGAGACGACTGCTCTGATACCACTAGTCTGAACTTAAACATGAACACAACAAATTACATATATAACCATAAATACAAAGATGGAGAAGAAATAACACTTCATTTCATTAATATCATAATACTGAAATATGCTTACAAAAAGAATGGAAATAAACTAGCTTGGGCGATGGTAGCTTATATCTGAGAAGAGATGTGGCGGCTACATGCCTTTGAACTATGTTACAATGAGGCTAAAGGGCCTATTTATTATTGAACAACAAGGGAAAACCCTAAACAGTCAAAACCCTAACACCCTTCTCCCACATCTACCCAATTAATCGACCAACCGGGGTAAACATGTGACAAGAAGTTACTATGATATGATTCGACCTCCTAAGTCACCTTAAGGAAGTGGAACCGAAGGAAACACACCATACAGACCTTCCACATCACCAACAAGACTCTTAGGAACCATCCCAACCTCTCAGGTAACCAACCCCTAAGTCCCACTGAGTTTTTAAACCAATTAACCCTCGAATGCTCCCATGATATGGGCATGCCAACATCTAAAAGGATCTGGATACTCCCACAACATTGTAATCCATTGTCCAGGGAATTTTCTACTCAGTGTTGTGCTAGTGTCCCTGGGATTTGAACCAATTTTTCAAGCCCAGTGCCTAGGTCACTACCCAAAATTCAATGACATTTAGGATACATGATTTACATAATAACAAGTTTTATAAATCAAAACTAACTCCAGGAGTAGGCCTAACCATCCCCAATGGACTAATATTTTTTCAAACACTTGGCATCAATGCAATCTACAGGAAATGAATACACGAAAGAGCATAATGATTGATAAATCATATGAGACTTGATAAGAAGGATCACCACCCTTTTCTCTTAACTGTTTTGACATCAATTAGGTCTTTCGTCCATTATCCTTTCAATTACAAGTAAATAAATGAAATAACCATGACAATAACCAGTCATATAACCATTCTTATAAGCAACATTAAACCATGAAAATAACAATGAGATAAAAACCATTAAAGCTGCATATTTACAAGTACAAAAGCAAGAGAGCTTAGCCTTTATTAAACATAGGAAAACCTGACCAGGTTCGGGACTTCCATGTACCACCCGGCCATAGACATGGATGAACCAGATATTTCTTTCAGCTAGTCACCCCTATTCCATATTCCAAGCATTAATGTGGGATATGATTCATAAACCAATCCAAAAAAAACAAGGGAATCCTGAGGTTAAACCACCTCCACCCTCACCAAATCGTGATCTCACCAAAATCGGCACTGAGATCATAAAACCAAACTGAGCTAGGAATGCCTTCGGACTCCATCACTATCCTTGAGGAATTTTCCATCTCGAGATTTATTACAATCCACACTAGATCACTAGATCATAAACCAAGACTCCATTCTCTTAGGATTTAGCATAATCCACACCATATCAGTAGGCCCTAAACCAACACTCCACCCTCAGAATTTGACGTGTATATCACCAAAACCGGTCAAGGGGTTCCTAGGCTTTCGGATTTTCCTGAGAACACCTCTCCCCTGAATTCTGAAACCATTCAATAGTTCCAAATCTTAAAACTGAGAAAATAATCCCATCACACCATGGCTATCCATAAAAAGGAAAGGCTAGGCTGAAAACCACTATCATAACCCAGAAAAACCACGCCACCGACAACCATAGAACCATACATCGACATGGAAGGCCACGCATGTCAAAACTAGCTAGAAAATAACACATGTAATATGTTACCTGCAAGTATTCTTGCTGAAGCTGCTTGATCCCGCTCTTACTTTCTTGATCCTTGCTTTCCTTCCTTTCCTTTGCTTGATTTTCCTTCCTTGCTCCAAGGCTAGAGTGCTCCAAGAAACTTTAAGTGTCCAAGAGTGAGAGAGAGAGAGAATAATGAGAGAGCTCCAAACCTGAACTACAAAAAGGTTACAAACTGATCCTCGGTAGATTTTTTTATAAATTAGGCCTCCATTTTCTTCATTTTCCATTATTTTCCTTCAATTTCCTCCTCACATGCAACCTGTGACATTTCACCTCCCTTTTCTCCTATTTTCTTTTATTTTCATAAATAAATGTGCCAAAAATGCCTCAGCCTTTGCCAATTTCCTTTAGCCATAAACACATCCAGTGATGCCCACTAGGATATCTTTTCCCAAAATTCATATTGGAATAAGTGTCCCTTAACGATGGTCTTATTTTTCCTTTATTAACTTTTATTACATGGAATTTTCACCAGGGTTGTTACAGAACCCTCCCTCTTAGGGAACACCATCCTCAATGTTAAACCACACCAAGACTTCAACAAAACCATTGAAAAGAAAACATACTTCCCATTGAGCTTTATAACATAGCTCATTGCAGTATTTACAATGAAATACCTACTCAAAATAAAACCATCATGACAACATGACAAGATAACAACCATACCGCTTACTGGAGCTTTATAACACAACTCTTTACAATATTTACAATAACCACATATACACATATGCACATTCGCTAAACCAACAAATAAAATGATATGATGCTCATATAAATCAACAAGGGAATCCAGAGGCTCACACCTCCACCCTCAAAGTAATTACATGACTCACCTCCTTCGTAGGAAGTCCAGAATCCACTTCCATAGTCAAAGTTGCATCCAATGTCCAACGTATATTCCTGTGCCACTTGTCCTCTCAGTGGACAGTTACCATCTCATTGTTCTAGGGCACACTCCCAATGTGCATTTGATTCCATTTGGCAATGCTAATGACTAAAACAAATATATCCCTAACATTCCCTTCTTTGCTACACAATCCCTCGATCAATCCATTCACCCCCTTCCAATATTCAAATATTCAAATATCAAAATAGTTTTCCATCCAATGATATTATTGCAAATTAGATAGTCAATGGACAAGTATTTTTTTTAGTATTTTTTTTTGTGAGGGTATCAATACGATCAAGGCTTTTATTTTTATAGTAGGTTGATATTTAGTGCCATTTATTTGTATTTTAATCATCTAAATCATTTAAAAATAACCACGTTTTAAAATGTTGAATCTATATGTTCT
>APFE030833416.1:85076-95683 GCA_000404065.3 Pinus taeda
AGTTTGTGGTGTGATTTATAGAATTATTTTTTTATTAATATAATTTATAAAATTATTTGGGATTATATTTAAAAAAATTATATTAACTAATCTTTAATATGAATTTATTTTGTTTATATCCAAAATTTTGGGTTCCATACTTTACACCATAAGTATTTTAACAAGATATATATCTTTTAACTTAACAAAATTATTTACTCAAACCATTTGTCAATATTAATAAATTAGAGTTTACACATTACTATTAAATTAAATTTAGTTTATTAATGAATATGAAATAAAAAATGGTTTAATTTTTGTATTTTCAAAAATTTAATTAAATATTATTAAATTTATTTTATTTCAGGTAAGATAATAGAATTTTGTTGGATTTATTTGGTATTTGCAAAATTTTTTAATCTAAAATTTTTAGTATAAAAATTATAAATATAATATTTCATCCTAAAAAAAGATTAATATTTCAGTTTTAAAAAAAAATTTTAATCTCAAAATGATTTGTTAAAAAATTTAAATAAAATTTAATTTATAATATATATTTTCTCAATAAATATATATTATTAAATCAATGAAATTTGTTGGTCAGAATAAAAATTCAATTCATCAACTCTATTATTGTTGGATTTTTTTTATTTTAAATTAAATATTATTTATTTTGAAAATAAAATTTATATAATTTAGAATTATCATAAGTTAACTAAAATTTAATTAATTTCATATATATATAAATATATATATAATAATAAATATATATTATAATTATTAAAATAATTAACCACAAAATTGCCGTTAATTTGATGAAGTTATAAATCCAATCCCAACTTATTTGTGTGAATATAACTGAATAGAATATTAAAACAAAATTTATTAGAATTTTTTTTTATAAATTTAAACTGAGACTTATTTATGAATATAAATAAACACGTAAAAGTTATATAAATTAGTGTCGTAGTGGTGGAACCCTTGTTATGGCAAAAGGCCTACCTATTTCAAGTTATGGATAAGGGCTTTTGGACTTTTTATTTTTTTGAATGGGTGATCAAGATTTCATGGCAACCTAATATTCTTCGTCGTATTAAGGATTGGATGGTTGTGATTTAACTCTAACATTTCATCTCCTGTGTTACAAATTTAAATAAATATTTTAATAAAAAACGGGTGACATGTTAGGTTAATGCGTTATTTAATAACTTTTTAATTGATTTATTGGATGATGAAGGTTTACAATTCTAAGGTTTATAATATTAATTTAAAAATTACTAACTTCAGGGTTTATAAGATTAATTATATGGTTTATATTCCTACAATTTAATGTATTAAATTTAGGGTTTACTGTATTAATTTTAGGATTTAATATACTTGACTTATGGTTTATAATATTAATTTTAGGGTTTATAATCCTATAATTTATAATATTAATCTTAGGGTTGGAACATCACATAAATATATTGAATGTCACATTGTCTAACAATCATTATAATAATATTACATTATGTTGTAATTTATTGAACATCACATTGCAACATTACAAAATTTTGCTTTAGTATTAGGGTTTATAATAATAACATTAGGGTTTTATAATATTAATGTTATGGTTTAATATTAATTATATGGTTTAGTTTACTTAATTTTAGGGTTTATGATATTAGTCTTAAGGTTTAATATTAATCTTAGGGTTTAATATAATAATATTAAAGTTTATTGTATTAATCATAAGGTTTACAATATTAGGATTTACAGTTCTAGGGTTTATAATATTAATGTTAGGGTTATTAATCCTAAGGTTTATAATATTAATCACATGGTTTATAATCCTAGGGTTTTATATATTAAATTTAGGGTTTAATAAATTAATCTTAGGATTTAATATATTAGACTTAGGGTTTATAATATTAATCGTAGGGTTTCTAATCCTAGGTTTTATAATCCTGAGGTTTATAATATCAATCTTATGATTTAATATTAATCTTAGGGTTTAAACAATATAGAAATCTATTGAATGTCGCAATGTGACAAACATGGTCTCAATGCAACAATCAATCTAACAATCATTATCAAAATGTTACACTATGTTGCAATTTATTGAATGTCACATTGCGACATTAAAAACTTTAGGTTTAATATTAGGGTTTTATAATATTAATGTTAGGGATTAATATATTAATCTCAGGGTTTAAAATCTTATGGTTTATAATATTAATCTAAAGGTTTATAATACTGAATGGTATAATATTATGGTTTATAATATTTGTTTTTATATTGTTAGGGTTTATAATCTTTGGGTTTATTATTCATTAGGGTTATATTTTTTTGTGTTTATAATATTATTAAGGTTTAATATATTAAACATATAGTTCAATATATTAAATTTAGTGTTTATAATCTTGTCATTTCAAATATTAATTTTAGAGTTTGTAATCCTAGGATTTAATATATTAAACTTAGGGTTCAATATATAAATATTTGGGTTTACAGTCTTAGGGTTTATAGTCCTAGAGTTTATAATATTAATCTTACAATTTAATATATTAAACCTAGAGTTTATAAACTTCCTCTGTGGGTTGTTGTGTTGCATCTTCCATGTCTTCCTCTTCTACGTGCCCCGTTTGACCCTCATCCTTAGGTTCTCGTTGCTCCACTTCTAGCTGAATATCCATTTGAACGGTGAGCTCTAGAGAGGAGACTCCAATTTCAATGCATGATGGATCATTGGCACCACCCTCCTCAAGTCTAAAGACTTATTTTAGGATCGAAACCACAATAATATCTGCCATCTCGCTAAGATTCTCAACCTTTCTGTCTAGAGTTCCTAGCCTCGTCATTGTAACTTCTACATACACCTCATTGTTATCTACATCCTTTTTCATATTGTCCAACAGATTCACAATGAGGGTAAAATGAGACCTCACCTTTGAGATAATTTTTCCTCCTATCCCGAACCTCTTGCCTAAAATCTTCAAAGGAAGTCCCATATGCATCTCAAGCATCGTTGCCCGATGATGACACCATCACTTCGACCCGATGCAAATGCACATCTAACCATAATGCATAGACCTTCCAAAGTCATCTTATTATAGCTATCATCAACTCCAATTTGACAGTCCGGGAGGATTTTCCATGATTAGTGCACTGCATTAGTTCCTTCCTTAAAACCATGCCAAAATTCATTGCTACCCAGCTCAAGTTGAATCACCATACGATCGAATTGAGTCGATCCTCCTTGAGCTCAAAGGTCACTTTTTCATTGCATCCTTTCTTGTTAAAATTGGCAACTAGGGCCAAACTCCACATGGATAATCTAATTTATGATAGCTTATATTTTTATTCGATTCCTCTCTTAGAGGGGTGTAGGACTGATCTAAAGATCATTTGATTCTGACATGTACAAATGAAGATATGAATTTATTTATATTATGGACAAATTGTCAAGGTCGACTAACAAGAAAAATAGGCACACAAGCCCCCAATTCATCCTCAACTTTGCATATAAAAAAGAGACCTCAAGTCATTTTTACCATCATCTCATCACACATATCTCTCTCCCCTCTTGTGATTGGGCACACTAAATTGTTAGTCCCTTAAACACTTATAGTTCTCATTTTCTTGTCTAATAAGCCATTTCTTTGGGAACGACTGGTTTAATCTAATTATCATTGATTTAAAAGGTATTGAGTTAAAGTTAACATTGTTTATTGAATAAGAAGCCTTAAGTTTTTTTTTTTATGTTTACTTGAGAAACATAGGATATTAGGAATCATATATGGCCTTGTTTATTATTTGGGTATTCCACATATTTTGTGAAATTATTATTACTTTTTTTATATATCTAATAGTTTAAAGAAAAAAATGTAATTTCTAGTTCACTTTTTGGCATGAACGAAGCTCCTTAGCTTTTTAGATAATCCAATATTTATCTTGTATTTTATTTTAACATGCTTATCAGGAAAGGGAAATATGTTCTACTTGGTTGTTTGTATGGAAAGATGACCTTTGCTCTAGCTTCCTATGTGTTCATTGTAGGGGATCTATTGTCATTAGAACAACATTCCTTTAATGAAATTATACTTTTGAGCGAAAGGCTAAAGGAGCAATACATGGAATTACTGGAGGTTGAGAGATTGTTTAGTGTATTATGATTTTTGAAGTTGAAATCCCTTGATGATACTTATTTTGTAACATGTTATACTAGGTAAAGAACATTTTTCCTTGTGGGATATATTTTTGAACTCAAAAATTGTGGATTTATATTGAGTTTGTCTTAATAGATTTTTTTACCATATAGGAAGTTAACTTTAATTACATATTTTGTCATTTAGTCAATCGCGTTGCACATTTTGTGTTATTTCAAAAAATTGTGTATTGATATACAATTATTATAGTTTTGATTAAAGAATAAAACATAATAGTTACTATAATAGTTACACACACCAAGGTGTTGTAAAACTTATAGATGGTGATGAACACTCAAATCCTAAAGATGGTTTATTTTAAGGGGAGTAATTGGATAACTATTTTTCTATTAGAGAATCAATGCATAAGAAGGAAAAATAACTTGATGTAAAGATTCATTGAGGGATTCACCAATAATTTACAAAATTTTATAATTAAGTGAATGATTCACTGGTATTTTACAAGATTTTATAATTCATTGAAAGATCCACCAATATTTTACAATATTTTATATTTTAGTAAAATATTCCAAAAAAATTGATATATACTTGTTGTAGTGTAGTAGACAATGACCATTGGTTACTAGATGAAATGAAAAAAAAAATCACATGGACATAAGGAACATAGGAATAGAAGAAGAGAAACGATGTAACAAAGAACCAACAAAGTGTTACTTTATATTATATTCTCTTGAGAAGCCAATCACAATAGATACAAAGATGCATACATTTCCATACATACCATATTAATATATATTATTATATATGTATATTATATAATATATAATATATATATATATATATGTATATATATATTTATATTATATATATATATTAATATATATATATATATATTTAATATTATATCTTATATATAGTATGTCAAGATGGTCACAACAATTTAATTCTCAAAATAAATTTAACCTATGTAACTTATACTATTGACTCAACTAGAGAGTTGATCGACTTTATGATATCAATTCTAGAATTGTTTGGGATGGTCAAGTAAGTTGACTAGCTGCTCCATCATCTCCCCTACCCTTAATTCCTTCTTTGTGAAAAGGAAGGGTAGATTTGGAGTCTTAATTTTTTTTTACAGAAATTGATACATGATAAAATAGAAAATTTAAATGCTTAGAATGAAATGAAAGTTATTCCAGAAGGGTGGTTGGCTAATTAACAGATCTATTTTCGTGGTCAACTAGAACTTATTGAATTACATCTGCAAGATATAAAATGTGAATTCATCTTCTTTTCCCTTCCCTAGGCAACTAATTGGAACATTCAATGTCAATTTCATGAGTGTCATATTGTTGATCAGAAGAGGGACCAAATCCTAAAAGCTTGGCTTAAAGAAATCAAATTTCTATTTTCATAAATATGGCTGAGATGATTGTGCTATTGTATGTGTTGGTGTTGAATCCATAGGGAATGTTGCTTGAGAAGTAGTTAGTGTAAGCACTTGAAGATGCTGATCAAATATAGACCATTGTCATACAACTATACTTTTATTGGTATCAAATGATTTTAAATATTTCAAATATCATACCTTGTCGGCTAGTGATAAGTGCACTAACAATTGTTGATCAACTAGTAATTGGTGTTCCAATTGTTGCACTTTATTACCAATTTCATGCAAATAATCAATAACATTGGCAGATTCTCATAGGTAGAGTTTTCTCGAAGTTGAGTTACTCGTCAGTAGCACAATTCTCAAATTAGAAAGTATTGAGTTTATATTTGATTTCATGTGGATGAAAAATATACCGGGAAAATATTAAAAATATTGGGCTCTGTAATATAATTTTTGTTCAAACTCTTCTTTTCCTCGGGAAAATTCTTGGTGAGCCTTTCGAATTATAGTGGATATATTTTTATTCCATTAAACTATCACTTTATCTTGAAATTTATTAACACGAGCAATTAGTTACTCGTTGTCGTCAACCAATTGTTGTACGGACTATTGGATTGCAATAAGTGGATCATAAAGTCTACTTGGATTGTTGTTATTAAGTTTTTATATTTTGTGGTTGTATCATTCTTACTAAATATCCCTTTGTTGTTGTTGCCTCTACTAAATATTTCTACTGTCCAACATCCTTCTTTTAAAAAATTTCTTGGTTTCTCTCATAGAATTTTCTAGCGCTTCAAATATTTGTTTTTCTCAAGCATGCCTAAGGGCCTCTAAATTAGACATAAATTAAGGCTCATCTGACCATCCTTCATCACTTTAAAACTCTATTTTTGCATTAGATAATGTATTTTCAATTTGTATATGTTCATTAGGAAGGTTTACGGATAATTGCATATTTGTGCCTAATATTTTTTTATTATTTTTGGAATATTGTCAGAATATTGGGCAGATTATCTATATTAGGAGGAGTAGATAATTTAGGGATTTGCAGCCTACTATAGGAGGATCAATATTAAATAATAAATTAAGAATACATGATGAAATAATTGCACAGATTTTGGAGCTCCAATGATTGAGAAAATCTAGGGATGTGTTCCCTATCATTTAATGCAAATTCCTAGTATTGGGAACCATATCCACTAATTAAGGGATTTTGATGGGGAAATCATCCTCCTTTCATGGGGAATGCTTCCTAGTCATATTGTATAAGTACCAAGTTGAATTTTCCTCTCGAGGTTGATTTTTATTAGTTTTTTGGAGGAACTCGTATTTTTGCAACTCCACTATCATTTCTTACAGGGATGTAATTGTATTGTTGTAACTAATGAAGATTGCTACCATGTTTAGCTTCTAACACTTGTTATCCTCCATAGGACTCTGATTTTCCTTGAGCTTGGCCATCCCAGGAGCCTTAGAGCCTTTTTGTATTTTACTTCTCTTCCTTTCACTTATTAATCACATGCATCTCTTGTTCTTATTTTTCTCTATTTCTTCATTTAGTATTGATGATTTCTTGTTGTATGATTGGGTTAAATGTTTGAAGTAAGTTATTTTTCAAGATAAAAAGAATCATTTCATCATTTGAAAATCTTTGGAAGGTCATAATAATCACTAGATTACTTGGATAAGTTATCTCATGCCCAAATCTAGATTTTTGGAAGACCTTTGCGGAAAATAACAATAAAATTCAGCTATTTGTTAGAGCATACTAACGAGTTTCAGTCAAGTTGATTACACTTGCATTACATCATAAAAATATTCTAGTTAGTTGTTTAGTCAATTTAGTGTGTCCTAAATTGCTACATAAGTTATCAATCCGGGAGTCGTAAACTAATGAAGTGTAGTGCACTGTATGTGCAAGACAACCCTTTTCTTACCTCACTGTTTTTGGTTTTCATCTTGTTTTGGGGTTTTGTTCTTGTTGGTATCCTAAAGTGTTTAATGAAAATGGAAATCCTATTCTAAAGTTTTAAGATACTTTTAAATATCAAGTGTGGATGTATAATTCAAGATAAGGTTTATTCTTCTTATGGTAATTTCCAAACTTAGAACTTCGAAGATCTCAAAACATGTTATCTACAAAATCAGAACTTTGAACAACAATATAAACATGCAGCTACATAAATCAAACTAGGGATGAAGTACTGAAAATGAGGTTACTGTCTTCATTGTCCATCCTAATTATAGAATTGAAATCTAATAAACTACTGAACTCAAAACCAAAAAATAAAGGAGCTGGAAACTAGTCACTGATTTCACCCATAATCACAATATTTCATCAATTAACTTCTAAAACATGGTTAAGCTAAAGACTCCAGAAATATCATCATATGGCATTAAATAATGACATTTAAATTATCCAATTGTAGACTAATCAAAGAAAAATCAATTACTTAACCTATAATCACAATAGCTCGCGAATTAACTTCTAAAATGGGGTTAAGCTAAAGGCTCCAGAGATATCATTGTCTAGCATGAAGAACTGATCTCTAAACTATCTACTTGCATACTAATGAAAGAAAAATCAAATTACTTCACCCATAATACAAATATCTTGCCAATTAACTTCTAAAACGGAGTTAAGCTAAAGGCTCCGGAGATATCATCATATAGCATGAAGAACTAATATCTAAACTATCTAAAAGCAGTAAGCAAATCTCACTTAAATAAAAGCATAACAACTGGAATTGAAAACTAAAGTTCAGTAGAGGAAGCAAGTCTCAGATCACCACTTGATGCAAAAGAAACTATGAGAAAGTTCAAGCATAACCTGAAATGCACTGATCAACATTAGTGGATGACATAACATGCTGCAAAATCATGTACAAGATTATAATGATTAAAACCGTAAAAAAAACGTGAGAAAGGAACAACTTAAATAAGAGGAAATATACATGAAAAACTATAAAAAACAAAAGAAGAACCGTAGCCAGCAGGAGCCCTCTGAATAGCTTTGGATTAACATATTTTCACTTCAAGCCACGCCTAAACAGTCATGCAAAATAGAGTTTTTTTTTCTATTATGAAACAGAGGATATGTCTCTCGGTTACAACAGCAAAATAACACTAAAACAACAATGACTAGACTAACTATCTACGTTGCAAATGCTTATATTTATAGAGGAAATAGATAACTATTTTTCAGAGAAATTTATTCAGCAATAGACACGTGAATAGGTCAGAATCCGATGATTCAGCCTCTCTGTTCCCGTGAGTAGTAAATCTACGCAAAGAGGATGTTGAATTGCATTATGGAGATGGCCTGCAGGTGGCAAAAATGGATCCATGAGTTTAAGAATGGTTCAGGCTTCTTTTACGTGCAAGAACAAAGTCCTAGTTGACGGAGGACTCTCTATTGACCACCCTTTGACCGATACCTTTCTTCATGAATTTGGTTGAGCAGATAGGACTTCATCTATGTGTGGATCATTCCTGAACTACCCATGTGTCTCGTTTCTCCTACCGACACTTGTAACCTATAGAACAATGCAAACGGCTGCAGAATTGTGAATTAGCTATAGAAAGTGGCTACATTCGATAACTGATAAACAAAACCTAGATCAAATAGCACACACAATGATATAATTTGAAAATCACTCAAATGTACTCCTAAACTAAACATGTAACAACGTTTGATAGCTCATGAGGCATTGATATGGGAAAATAGAAGAGAAAAGGTTTAAGAAGGTGTTTGGGAGAGAGGTAGTTTTGGGGCTCAACATACCCCCATTGTGAAGATATTGCATGTCCTGATGCAACCAAAACTGTAACTATCCTTTCTTCAATTCATCTATTCTGAAACATCTGCTAAAACATCTAGACTTTTCTTCTTCCTCCTTGCTGTCACTATCATCCTGAGCTTCATCATGAGGCATTTGTACTTGAGATTGATAAGGGATCTATTCAACCTCCTATTTTTCTTCTTCAGTTTTCTATTTTTCTTGTGCTATAATCCTAAATGCAGCATGGTATTGTCATGGATAATTTTTTCCAATTTATTTTTCTCTTTTAGTGTTTCATTTTCCTTTTGGATATGTCTGTTCAATACTTCCAGTTCATAAATCTCTTGTTTTAATGACTGGATAAATTTTTCCTGAGCTGTACCTAGCTGATTGAATGAAGTCCCCTGTTCCGCTATAGTCTTTTCCAATGATTCAATAAAGTCATACATTTGTTGTTGACTTTGATCAATTTCTAGTGTTGTCTTCCTTAGAATGGTTTCAAAATCTAGTTGGGGAGAAAGAGAATACTGTGGACTTTGATCAGGAGGAGTGTTTTCTGGTGACTAATTTGGAGTTTCACCTCCCAGGTCTCTGAAGTGAGCTCCTTTGATTTGCATTTTCTTTAATTTTCCCTTTAATCTAGAGCTCCTTCTTAAACCTTGTGAGCTTGTGTCTCCCTTTTCTATCCTCTATTTCTCCTTTCCTTTTTATTTTGTCTTAGTTGACTATTTCTTGAAATGAATTAGTCTCTCAGAAAGCACTTGCTCTTCTTCTAAAGAAGGCTCAAGAGTCTAGTAAATATCTTCAATATTCATTTTTCCTTTATGTTTTACTTGTTTTCTAATCTCAGTCAATGTTTCGAAAGACAATTCTTCTTTACTGGTTTCCTCAGTCACATTAGTAGGAGTATCTTGGATTATTAAAGTTGTTCTTGTTCTCCTACTTTTCTTTGTTGAACTTCCCTCGGGCACTTTAGGAGGGTCTTGGAAGAAATTCCTAACGAGGAATTTTTCCAATCTATCTTTCCTCTCTTTCAAATGATTCTCAACCAGGATCTTAATAAGGCCATGATGGTTGAGACGAGGCTCCACATCACCTATATTATTTTGCACAGTAGTATACATTTTTCTGAAACTACTCAACAAGAAATAAGGAAGATTGATGGTTTCATTCTCCAAGAAATTCATTAATAATCTTATATCGTACATGTACATGGAGCCATACCTGCCCTTCCATGTAATGAATTTCTAAATTATTAACAGTAGACTAGTCCATTTTTCCTTTAAGGCTGAAACATGAATTCCT
>APFE030833416.1:96325-118028 GCA_000404065.3 Pinus taeda
AATTGGTGAAACTGAACAGAGTTTGAAATAAAAGCCTGTGGAGTGGACATCAATGGGTTCATAAAAGGGCTGCAGAGTGGAACATTAGTAGAAGAGAGCCATAGTCAATCAGCTCATGTCTGCATGATTAGCCATTTTGACACTTGTAATGTAGATGTACAACTAAGTACGAGTTAAACTCGGGAGAGGATTATGAGACCGTTAGGATTGATGCGGAGGATATGGTGGAGTTATGGCAGCTATCAAGTCAAATGATTACACATTATGGATCTCATGATTTACAAACTATACAAATTATGTGTTTGAAATGCTATTTGAAAATGGTTTTGCTCATACCTTGGAATCATACCTCTTTCATTTGTCTAACTTTTAATTGGATGCCTCTGTAGGTTCATTTAGGTGTTAACATCTTCAAAAGATCTTCCTCTCTTATACCTACATCTTGCTTTTATCATTATTTGGATAATCACTTGGCTATCACTGCAGAGTAACAGAGGATTAGTTGTGGAATCAACGATCAACTGTGGAATTAGAATTCAGCTGTGGAATCAGAATTCAACAGCAAAAAACATAGTGAATAACATATGACTTGGTGAAATGGATGGAAATCAATGGAAATGAAAAATGACTGTATGAATGATATATGGAAAGGTGAACATGAAGATAAAAATGAAAGGAATTTTATTAATGGAATGTGGTGGCAAGATGGAGTGAAATGAAATGGAATGGAATGAAATAAGTTTGAGTGAAATGAATTTGTTTTTTGGAAAATATAGGGTGTCAAAAGCTTTTGATTTTTGCCCTGTATTTTCTGCATAAGACTACCAATCAGTGATTGGTTTTCAGGCTTATACATTTTTTTTAGATGATGATGAAAAGAACAAAGACTATGTTGGTGGAGAAGAATGATTTTTCTTCACCAGCCTCATTGCAGAATTATCTTGAAAGATTTTGATAAACTCCTTTGAGAGTGGCTTATCATAGATATTCAACCGGTGACCATTCACAATGAGAGGATTTTGATGCTCATCAATTTTTTTGAGTCTTACTGCTCCATTGCTAAAACTTTTTCAATCTCATATGGCCCAATCCAATGAGTCTAAAATTTACCTTCAAAATCTTCGAACTTGGAATCAAATAGCAATGCCCAATCTCCTTCTTGAAACTTTTTGTCCTTGATGTATTTGTCATGCCATTTAGCTCTTTGATGTTGAACTAGATCAATTCTTTGAATTGCTTCTTATCAGATCTTATCTAGTTCATTCAACTGCTCCAGTCTATGCTTTTGGGCTTCTGATAGATCCATTCCTAATTGAACTGCCATCTTGAAAGTATTAACTTGTAACTCAATGGGGAGTAGAACTTCCTTCCCATAAAGAAGTTCATAGGGAGTGTGTCCTGTTGTGTTCCTCGATGTAGTTCTATAGGCCCATAAGGCTTCCGAAAACTTTTCTGCCCAATCTCTTCTATGTAGATGCACAGTCTTGGTAATGATACCTTGAATTAATTTGTTTGTGGACTCCAGTTGACCATTTTCTTGCGGATGATAAGGAGTGGATTTCCTATGCTTGACCTTGTACTCTTCCATCAACTTCTCCATCATTCTGGATGTGAATTGACTTCCCTGATCTGTCACAATTTCTCTTGGAACACCTAAGTGACTAAAAATATTCTCATAAAGAAAATTAACTACTGAATTTTTAGTAGCAGAAAATAATTTTTTCGCTTCTACCCATTTAGTGACATAATCAATACATACCAATATATAGTTTTTTTACTTAGATGGAGGATTAATAGGTCCAATAAAGTATAAACCCCATTTTTCAAAGGGTTCGATGAGTACCTGAGGTTGTAATGGAATATCATTTGAATTTGCTAGCTGTCACAGCTTTTGACATATTGTTTTGCATCTTTGAAGAGGGACGACCAATAATATCCTAAAGAAAGAATTTTATAGGTTGTCCTCTTGTCAGCAAAGTATCCACTGCATGGTTCATCATGACATGCTTTGAGAATATCAGGCATTTCATCTTCCCTGACACATCTTCTGATCAAAAAGTCTGGCCCTGTTTTAAACAATTCATTAGAAATCCATGAATATCTTGAACTTTCCTAAATAATGTTTCTTCTTTCACTAGGAAATAAATGTGGAGGTAGTTTCCCTACAACCAAATAGTTAGCCATATCTGAAAACCAAGGAGTTTTAGTAGTTACTGAAAATAAGTATTCATCAAGAATCTTATCCTCTACATGAGAATCCTCTTTGATATTCTGAATCCTAGACAAGAAATCAACAACTATGTTTTGTTTCTCTAGCCTATCTAACACAGTAATATTGAATTCTTGTAAAAGTAGGATCCATCTTGTAACTTTTCCATTAGTAATAGGTTTGTTCATTCGATATCTAATTGCAGAATGATCAGTATGAATAAAAGTTTCATACCCTATTATATAATGTTTGAGCTTATTAATTGCATGAACAACAACTAAGAACTCTTTTTTAGTCACAGTGTAATTCAACTCAGTGGGAGTCAAATTTTTATTGGTGTAATAAATGGCATAAGGAACCAAGTCTTTTTGTCCCAATACAACTCCTAGAGCTTTATCTGAAACATCTATAGAAATATGGAAAGAAAGTTTCCAATTTGGTCCTCTTAAGATAAGTGCTTCAGATATTCTTGTTTTAAAAGCTTCAAATGTTGATTGGAAATCAAGACTCCACTCGAATTCATAGTCTTTTGTAAGTAGTTTGAAGAGTGGAGATTCTCTTTTGGTAAAGTTTTCTATAAATATTATATAGTATCCAGTAAATCCTAGAAAACTTCTAACATATTTTTGACAATTTGGAATAGGTAACTTGGAGATGACTTCAACTTTTGATTTGTCTACTTTAATCCCATCCCCTAAAATATGATGTCCCAAAACAATACCTTTAGTAAACATCATAAATCATTTTTCATGGCTTAATGAAAGGTTTGTTTCTTTGCATATTATAAGGACTTTTTCCAAATTTTCCAAAGTTTCTTCAAATGTATTACCATAGACTGTAAAATCATCCATATATACCTCTACACAATCATGGAATAAATCAGGAAAAAATCCTAGTATTGATCTTTGGAATGTTGCAAGTGCACTACATAATCCAAAAGGAAGCACTTGGTAGGCAAAAGTTCCCCATGGACAAGTAAATGTCATTTTGTCCTGATCTTCAAGGGCTACCTGAATTTTATTATAACCACTAAAACCATCCATAAATGAAAAGTACTTTTTGACTGCTAATGTATCTAATACTTGATCAATAAAGGGTAAAGGAAAGTGATCCTTCAAAGTTGCTTTATTCAATTCCTTGTAATCAATGTACACCCTCCATTTACCATTATTTTTAGGTACTATCACCAAGGGAGAAACCCATCGACTATCTGAGATTGGGTAAATGAAGTTCACATTGAGTAATTTTTGGAGTTCTTCTTTCACAATCTTCCTAAGATTTGGATTCGTCCTTCTCTGAGGTTGTCTGATTGGTCTATTGTTTTCCTCAATATAGATATGATGGATGCAAGTCTTAGGGTCAATACCTTTCATATCAGTATACTCCCATGAAAATGCAGCAAAATGTTTTTGTAAGATTTTTGTTAGCTCTTCCTGTTGTAACTTTTCCAAATTTTTGTTGATATTCAATGTTTTACCTAGAAAAATTTCAACTGCAGAACTGCTAAACTCTTTCATAGAGTAGAGAGACAGTTTCCTTGATGACAAGTATTCAATATCAAAATCTAATTGAAATTGTGTGTGATCATATTTTGAATATGTTTCAAAATTTTCTAATGTATTCAAAATTTGACTATCTTCACTAACTTCAAAGAGATTAAAGACAAGTTGTATAGTATCTTCATCATGGACCCATTCATTGTCCCCTACTTCTGTAATTTCTTTTGCTAGAGGATAAGAAGTGAATTTCTTTGTTGAACTATCATTAGAAATGTACATGTCACCAGATCTACAATTAATAAAAGCATCAGTTGTGGCTAGCCAAGGTCTTCCTAAAATGAGTGGGTGTCCTACTAGATTATTCTTGGGAGTCAAAATCATAAAATCTACTAGATATTCCCAAGAATCTAAGGAGACCAAAATATCTTCTAGTACACCATCTGGATTGATTATTGATCTATCTGCAAGTTGTAGTAAAGTAGGTGTAAAAAGAAGATTAGCAAGTTTAAGCTATTCCATAGTCTGTCTACTCATAATGTTTATGGTAACCCCTAAGTCAATTAATGTATTTGGAATTTATATCCCATTTATGTGTGTCTTGACAATTGGACTACCTATATCCACATATTTCTACTTGGTAATATTTCCCATCATGATATCTGCTATCTATCCTACCAGGTGGATTCTTTTTGTGTCTCTTGATTTCCTACCTTGTCTTTTGATACTCAACTCCTTTATTGTTTTTGTTAGAATAGGAATCTCGCTGATGGCTTGTAGCAAGGAAATCTTGATACAGACATTATTTAATTCATCTAGGAAATCATAGTCACGCAATAAAATTTGTTTTTCCACCCCCTTGTCAATTTGTAATCTCTCAGGAAAAGGAGGTCTGGATGTAGATGTAGGTTGCTCAACTATAGGAGTTGTGGGGGTTGACTCTTT
Organism: Pinus taeda; assembly: GCA_000404065.3. NCBI lineage: Eukaryota > Viridiplantae > Streptophyta > Pinopsida > Pinales > Pinaceae > Pinus > Pinus taeda. The sequence continues at coordinate 100,976 of APFE030833416.1, forward strand.
TTATTTTTATTTTTGAATGGTTGGGTTCTGAAGTGATGCTTCTTCAAAACTTTTATCGAATTTTAGAGAATCCTCCTCAGAAGCATCTTGCTCTTGAAAATCTATAGAAGGATTTGCCTTTTCTAAAATTCTACCAGATCTAAGTTGAACATCATTAAGATCTAGAGGAACAATCATGTAGGTAGGAAATTGTTGTCCTTCTACCATGTAAGCATTCTGAGGGATTTTATTATTGGGATTTGGTAATGGTTGGGCTGGTAGTTGATTTGGTTTCTGTTGAAATGGAAGCAAGAGTTGAGGATTTTGATTTTGTTGAGGAGGTTGTTGTTGTGGAAATGGCAATGAAAGTTGTGGTTTTTGATTTGGAAGTTGTGGATTTTGTTGTTTGTTTTGTGGGAGAGGATAGCCTTGATAAGATGGAGCATATTGGTAATATTGAACATACCTCCAATAACCATTTTGTACCCCTTGTGCCGATGATTGAGATTGATATTGATTTTGAGGTGGAGGCCAAGGTTGCTGCTAAGAATTCCAATTTGGTGGGGGCTGAAATTCATTGGATTGTTAAATCCTTGATTTTGTTTCCCTTTCCAAGGTCTTCTTGAAATGAAACAAAGAGATTCTACAAAATTTGGGTCCTCCTGAAAGACAACTTTGAGTCCTAGGATTGAAGGACAGTCCTTGGTCTCATGACTTTTTGACCAAATCATACACGTTTCTACAACTTTTGCATCGAAGGGACATTCTCTTAGAGCATGTTTCTTTCTACATTTTGGGCAAAAGATGGATAGGGCATCATCTTCTGTTTTCTTCTTGTTTTGAATTTTGAGGGTGTGTAGCTGTTCACTAAAGCTCCCTAGAATGTTAATTTTGAACTCATCAAGCATATTGCCAATATCTGCCCTACATACTGTCCCAGTTGCATATTTGTTTACTCTAGTAAGAGAAGGATCTCTAGGCCCTTTTCCAGTTTTATATTTTCCCCTTGAGAGGTGGACACATAGTTTTGCTATATCACTTAGTGGAAGTAGAGAGATATCTCCCTTCCCAATCATGTGTAAAATGTCTATCCATTCATCTCTAATGGCTTTCAATAAAAGGGCTTTCAAGGTTTCCTCATCTAAATTGGTAAGTTTTGCTTTGTTTAAGTTGTATTGGAATCTTTCAAGTAAATCCTCCAAGTTCTCATATTTTTTTGCATCATTTTGAATACCTGATCCTTATGATTAGTAGGCATACAATAATCTAGATATCTATCCAAAAATGTCTGCCTCATATCATTCCAAGTCCTAATAGTTAGAGCGACTAATCCCATAAACCAATTCAGAGCAGCCCCTTTCAATGTTGAAGGGAACAGTTTGAGTTTTTGAGAGTCTTCTAGGTAGTCATAGGTTTGGCATAAGACTTCAAACTCAAATAAAAATGTTTTAGGATCCTCACTTTCGCAATCCATAAAAGTTTGGGAGGAAAGATGGTGAAATGTTTTTCATTGTTGTATGGGTTTCCTCATCTACTATAGGGAATCCAAATGAGTTATCTCCTTCCCTATTTCCCCCATTATTACCTCTACCTCCTCCATTGTTACCTCTACCACCTCCATTATTTCCTCTACCTCTACCTCTACCCCCTCCTCCAAATAGTGAAAATTCTCCATCTTGTACTTATTCCGCCATGATAGTTTCCTTAGAATCTTCTAGCTCTTCAATTAATGGCTGATGAGAGAGAGTCTCTACCTCTTCTTCTTCTCTAGGTAATTTTACTTATTTTACTACAATAGGATCCCTTATGGAAGTGAAGAAACGTTCTTCTCCTATGTCAGATTTGGTAGATAGTGTGGGATAATCTTCTAATTCAGTTGTTGTCCCTTGAATTCCAGGAATCCTAAGGTTGGGAGTATGAGTCTGGGATGGAGGTGTATCTTGTATATTCCTTGAAGTAGTTGGAGTTGTAAAAATTGAACTTTTTCCCCTAGCTATAAACCTTCCCCTAGAATCGCTTTCTCTATGCATGCCATTTTTTTTAATGATTTTTTTTTTTAATTGGGCCAATAATCCTTTTTTTTTATCTTCTAGATCACACTAGGTGCAAGAGGACAACATACTTCAAGAAATTATTATTTTCCCCCCCTTTTTTCTTTGAATGTAAGAGATAGGCTACCTACTTACACTTCCCCGACAACGACGCCAAAATGTTTGGTCAATTTACTGTGTCCTAAATTGCTACATAAGTTATCAATCCTGGAGTTGTAAACTAATGAAGTGTAGTGCACTGTATGTGCAAGACAACCCGTTTCTTACCTCACTGCTTTTGGTCTTTATCTTGTTTTGGGGTTTTGTTCTTGTTGGTCTCCTAAAGTGTTTAATGCAAATGGAAATCCTATTCTAAATTTTTAATATACTTTTAAAGATCAAGTGTGGATGTATAATTCAAGACAAGGTTTATGCTGCTTATGGTAATTTCCAAACTTAGAACTTCAAAGATCTCAAAACATGCTCTCAACAAAATCAGAACTTTAAACAAGAATACCAACATGCAGCTACATAAATCAAGCTAAATATGAAGTAATGAAAATGAGGTTATTGTCTCTACTACCCATCCTAATTACAGAATTGAAATCTAATAAACTACTACACTCAAAACCAAAAAATAAAGAAGTTGCAAACTAGTCACTGATTTCACCCATAATCACAATATTTTGTCAATTAACTTCTAAAACAAGGTTAAGCTAAAGACTCTAGAAATATCATCATATGGCATGAAAGAGTGACATTTAAATTATCCAATTGTAGACTAATGAAAGAAAAATCAATTACTTCACCTATAATCACAATAGCTCGCCAATTAACTTCTAAAACGGGGTTAAGTTAAAGGCTCTAGAGATATCATCATTTAGCATGAAGAACTTATATCTAAATTATCTACTTGCAGACTAATGAAAGAAAAATCAAATTACTTCACCTATAATCACAATAGCTCACCAATTAACTTCTAAAATGGGGTTAAGCTGAAGGCTCCAAAGATATCATCATATAGCATGAAGAACTGATATCTAAACTATCTAAAAGCAGTAAGCAAATCTCACTTAAATAAAAGCATAACAACTGGAACTGAAAAATAAAGTTTAGCAGAGGAAGGAAGTCTCAGATCACCATTTGATGAAAAAAACTATGAAAAATCATGAGCATAACCTATTCTGAAATGCATTGATCAGCATTAGCGGAAAACATAACAAACCGAAAAATCATGTACAGGATTAGAATGATTAAAACCATAAACAAAACATGAGAAAAATATAGCTTAAATAAGAGGAAATATACATGAAAAACTATACAAAACAAAAGAAGAACCTCAACCAGCTGGGGCCCTCTGCACAGCTTTGGATTAACATGCTGTCACTTCAAACCACGCTTAAACAGTCATGCAAAATAGAGTTTTTTTTCTATTATGAAATATAGGATACGTCTCTCAGTTACAACAGAAAAATAATGCTAAAACAATAGTAACTAAACTAACTATATGCGTTGCAAATTCTTATATTTATAGAGGAAATAGATAACTATTTTTTAGAGAAATTTCTTCAGCAATGGACACGTGAACAGGTCAAAATTCGAAGATTCAGCCTCTCTGTTCCCATGAGTAGTAAATCTATTAAAGAGGATGTTGGATTGCGTTATGGAGATGGCCTGCAGGTGGAAGAAATGGATCCATAAGTTCAGGAACGGTTCATGCTTCTTTTACGTGTAGGAACAAAGTCCTAGTTGATGAGGACTCTCTGTTGAATGGTTTAGGCTTCTTTTACGTGTAGGAATAGAGTCCTAGTTGATGTAGGACTCTCTATTGACCATCCTTTAACCAGTACCTTTGTTCACAAATTTGGCTAAGCAAATAAGACCTCATCCATGTGTGGATCATTCCTAAGCTATACATGTGTCTTGTTTCTCCGACCGACACCTATAACCTATAGAACAATGAAAACAGCTGCAGAATTGCGAATTAGCTATGGAAAGTGGCTACATTCTATAGCTGATAAACAAAACCTAGATCAAATAGCACACACAAAGATATAATTTGAAAATCACTCAAATGTACTCCTAAAATCAACATGTAACAACTTTTGATAGCTCATGAGGCACTGATATGGGAAAATAGAAGAGAAAATGTTTGAGAAGGTGTGTGGGAGAGAGGTAGTTTTGGGGCTCAACATTAATAACAAAAATTACCCCATTGCATTTGCACTTGATTAGGTTAGGCAATCTAGCTCACTAGTTCTTGAATTTCTAGATTTTGGACTAGTAATTTTCTGCTATTTTTTAGCATGGGTTAAAAGAGGTATTTTTCAGTGATTCTTCTTGGAATTGATACCTAAGAAATCCTTGTCAATAAAAAAAATTCCCATAAAACTCGGATTCTATTTTCTTATTCGTTTAGTGAATTATAGTTTTTTGTAGTAAATGTGCAGTTTCCTATAACAATTACAAGATCTCCTATAAAGACATTCCAACAAGTATATACTTGCGAAGATTTGCTCAAGAATATTGGTTAATATACCTTACAGTTGAATCAAGACCCATAGGCTCTAAATCAATCATTAGGGAAGACTAAATACAACTTAGTACTTTCCTCTTTACCCATGCAAAACATTTCAACGATTTGGGCTAATGCATAGATTTATGAAATGGGTAATACATTGAAGATTTCCACATCCAATGAACTTTGTTAATGGACCTAAAATCTTTGAATGTAATGATTGAAATTTACTTTATCAGATTTACTTTATCAAATTAGAATAGGTTTATTTCCTTGTATTTTCTTTCTTACAATAGGTGAAGGTTTTCATTTTTAGCATTTCATTTTTTTCAATTAGTTTAGGATATTTTTTTATTAAATTCACTCCATTACATCATGACATAAAAGTAAGGACACATTGTATGATTCACATATAGTGTCGATACCTCTTAAGTTTGTATCAATGCAACACTGGTTAATAAAGGACCGTTATTTTGATTGAACAATCACCCAACAAGAGAGACGAGCTGGAACATATTGAAAGGAAGGTTGAGGAAGCCACATCTCTTACTGTGATCTCAAAGACACCCATAACCTATGTAGGAAAGCCTTTCACCAGGGAAACCTCCTCTAAATAGCCCAAGGCACCTGTCACACTCCAACAAAAAGGAAAAGGCTTGCTATAGGAAAAACGGAAAGTGTTAAAGGAAACACAAGCAGTGCTACAGGAAAGATAAAAAATGCTACAGGAGGAGAAAAAGGGGTAGAAAGATGGTGAGGCAAAAAAAAATGTATAGTTGGAGAGATATTTTCTAGAACTATCGGATCCTAACCCATAGCCAAATTTGAGATCCTATTAAAAGTTCATTGAAGGAGGCAGAGTGATTTGACATAAATTTGTAGTCCCTCTATTCTTTGAGCTTGAAGCAGAGAGAGGAAGGACACATAGGTGGATGCAGATTGTCAAATTGAAGAAAGTTGAAGATGTGGGCCTTATGGAAGAAAGGCTTGTAGAATGGGAAAGTAGTTGAAGAGTTGAGGGATAAAGAATAAAACATGAGAACATAACTGCAGGTAGGAGAGAAATGGTTGAGGGAGAAATTACAAGAGAAGGAGACTCAATACTTATCATGCAACTAAATGATAAAAATGAAAAATTTTCATTCGTTGAGGGCTAAACTAATGAATGAAGAAAGACAACCAAATAATGCATCAATCAAGAAAAATGCATCAAAACACAAATCTTTATCTTTCCAATGCAAAATGTAAAAATGAGATCTAATCTTTCACTTTCACTAACAAATGCAATGCCAAGATGCAATCCTATGAGAAACAAAAATCACTTTTCTTTCACTAAGATGCACTAATATTTTTTTCTTCTTCTTTCACATTGATTCAACAATGCAAACTAATGCAATGAGCAAAGGAAAAAATGCAATCTAAAACAAATAAAATGAAAATTTCATTCACTTATGCTTTCAAATGAAAATTGTTTCAAAAACACTAAAATAAAGAAATCTTTCACTTTCTATTTTGAAAAAAAGAAATAAAAACAAGCATTCACTTTCAGTCCTACCAAAGAAAACAACTGTAATCCATGTTTGACAATGGAACAAAAGAGATTTTCAAAGCACTAATACGACTGAATACTAGTCAAAATAACTTCACAATCATTGACTGAAAGCAACTTTAGAACGATGTCGTGACTGCAAAAATACTGCTAAATGGAAGTAATCAATCTCAAGGAGAGATCAAACAATGAGCGAAGGGTGACTTAGAAACCCTAGAAAGTAATCAAGCTTGAAACAAACATCAACAAAGCCAAGAGACAAATTGCAATCACACAAGGATGAAAGTCAAGACAAACACACTATAGTTACACTAGAAAATCACTAGTAGAGGTCAAAAACCACTGAAAACAAGAAGAAACCCTAATTTTCTTCTATCCTCTCGGATCAAACTCCTGTTAAAGGAAAAAAAGCGATGAAAGGCAAAGTAGTGCGACTGTAATTTTGAAATTAGCACTATCAACGCTTCTGTTAGAGTAGAGAAGGTTCTGAGAGAAAAAAAAAAAGGAAAAAATAAAAAAAATCTTCAGGATCATAGTAGGCTAAACATTCTCATGGAATAATTAGTGACTGCAAATAGCTATAGTGATGTACACAAGCCAAGAAATTGACAATTGTTGAAACAAATCAAAGAATCTAATCGAAGTAGTGGGTGGAAAGTGTTATAGCTTCCCTATGGAGTCAAGATTTTTTTGTCTAGGTAAATCCTCTCTATGAATGGAGATGATCCCTCTAGCCCAATGATTGGGGCTAACAACCTACATGAAAATATTTAAGACACTTTCCAAAATACAATCAAAATGGGAGAAGAGGAAGATGGCCTACATTGTTCTAATGCTATAACGCACTCCTTTGTTGAAGATATTGAATCGCTCGCTCCTTAGCCTCAATTCTACTTCTCACAACATTTGGATACACACACAAGAGATCAAAGACACAACAAAGAATACAATTACAATAGGAATAATTAAAAGTAATACACTTAACAGATCAAGGAGATTTAAGATAAATGATTCATTAACACAAACATTTATGGAAAGTGAACCAATATTTGTATATTTTAATGAAATAATGGAGGAAGAATACAACCAAGCCTTGATGTCAATAAGCTCTCCCTGAGTGAATGTCCAAGTCCAAGCTCAATCTCCCCAATCACTCCTTCTCCAAGACAAATGAGTAGCATGTCAGCATTATCTCAGCATAATGGTGCAAATAATTAGAGACCAACCATTTGGGAATGGGAGAGGATGAATATATAGGCAGGGAAAGGGAGTTGGGATTTCTCCAAATATAGGAGAAGGCCCTCATCTCAAGGAGGTAGCTCATAGGGATAATATCAAAGGGAAATATAGGGATAATTAGACCACATTAACACTAAGAAACCTCAACCTTATCATTTTGGAAGCCTCTAGATCACGAAGCTTCTTGTCCTCTTTGGGAAAACTTTTCTATTAGGGATCAACGTGAGTATCCAAGTAAAAGGTGCACTGGCAGTGTGAGGCTAGTATAGTGCTACTTCTCATCAACACTAGTTTCCATTGTCACAGTCGCACTAGTCTTGCAATTAGGGTTTTAGGGCTACTTCTTCAAGGAAGGTTCAAGGAATGTTTCCATCAGTCTTTTAGGGATGATCTGAACTACATATCAGGATGGTTACACTACATTATTTCCAAGTTTCAAGCAATTCGAGATAGGACACAGGGAAGTGTAGGAGGCATGAAAAAATACTATGTAACAAATGTTTGAGACAATGTTCTTGATGAATATGATATCGATGATCTACTTTCACATGAAGAACTTGAAGAAGTTTAACAAAATCTAAGAGATGTTATTCATCATGATTATATGGATGCTGATATAATTATTGCAAATGATGAAATTGATGATGATGTTGAAATTGTTGATCATTTTAACACCATTTTTTAACTGAATGACGTAAATGTGGATCTAATCGATGAAGAAGAAGATTAATGATTTTCAAATATTGTAATGTATGAGGTATGCATTTATATGTTTTTATCCATAGATTTCTTCTCTTTCATTTAACTTAATCATTTTTTCATAGTAATTTCTATATATGATTGATTTTTACTATGTCTCTTTCAAATAGTTTATAGATAAATTGGGTGTTGGGAATATTAAGAGTGAGTTGAGGGGGGTGTGGGTTGGGCCATATGGGATTCCACATTCATGTGGTTGGCCTTGTTTAGTAGAGAATATTATATTATTCTTGAAACCAAGAGAATATCATGATTGGAAAAAATTTATATGCTCTTATTAATTAACCCCACACATGCGGACCTATCAATGGGGTCATCATTAAGATTTTTGAATTTTTTTCTTGTATGCATTAAAATTTGACATGGATATAGTAGATTCATGCATTGATGGAATGTGAGGGTTTTTATAGTTAAAATTTGTGGATGAATATTTCAAAATACTTTCTAAAGAAAACATTATATTGGAAAAGTCACTAATAAAAGGATTTACATGTCATTTATATGTATTAAGGGATTTATAATGGTTTTGAAATGTAAACTAAGGGCATAATAATTAGTCATAATGTCTTGACCAACCATGGTCTTACTTGTAAAGTGATGCTTCTAGAGCTCGTATGTTAGGAGTGAGGAATTGAACCACCACAAAGGTCTTATGGCATACAAAGATATCTATTTCTATGAGTATAGTATGTAAATAGATGCAAGATCATACACAACAAGGATGGGTCTCATGACATTGATGATAGATTTGGAAACAAAGGGAATGTTCATGATGGTAAATGATACATATATCATATATGGGTGATGGATAGGGCCTTGGGATACCAAATATATCACACAAAAATAATTATTTATGCATCGCCTTGTTAAGGACCTATAGGGGATGATTATGCAAGATAACTAGTATTTGTATATGAATTATTCTTAAGGCCTTCACATATGTACTAATATTTTGAAAAGGATCAGATGATTATCATTGCATCATTTTGAAAAATATAATGATGATTATTTATGTTTTTGTAGTTGTATAATGCATGGGTGTATTTAATAATCCACACATTCTTAAAAATTCACTATTTTGGAAAACAATACTATTACAAGTCCACATATTAACCAAAAAATCTACTGTATGTTTTGGTGTGGCTTGACATACTTGATGGTTCATGCTACATAAACCAAATTAATGTTGGAACTTGTAAATTCATGTGAATCTCTTTCATTCTGGTAATATATTTTAAATGTGCACATATAGTATTCTATAATAAAAATGAATGTATGTTTGTGGGTTTCAGTCTAGATAAAACAAATCAAAGTCATCATTTTTAAATACCTATTGATATCTATGTTATTGATAATAGGTTTTAAATATACATGCATATTTATATTTGAATAATAGTTATGTTATATTATATGCCATTCTTGGAAAGCATTTATGTACGTCATTTGCTTTATACATCTTTAACTATTTTGGTAGTGATGACTACTGCAACCTTACCATTTGGGGAATCTCAAGCATTCAACACAAGGTAAGATACTTGGCAAAGGATTTGAGGGGATTTGAGTAGGAACAAGCAATAACTAGAGACTGATCAAAGGTTTTGAGGATTTAAATGGGAACAAGAAATAGTCAAAAACTAACAAATGGTAATCATTTTAGCCTCTTCTTAGCTATTCATGAACCAAGGAGCTAATTTCAGGAACAATTCTAGGGTTCTCTTCATTGGATTTTTGGTCATAAATTTTTTGTAGCTTTCATGGGTACCATATTCTTCTTAAAATGTATGGAATGAGACAACCATTCATAATGTATCATAATATTTACCATCCATTGTCTTTGACTTGGAAACATTCGCAAAAACCCTAATAGGATAGGGTCAATTCCTCCACTGAATATATTAGTGAATCATGGTTATATAGATCATTGCTATACATGTTACTTTCATACATAATATATCATTATTATGATAAAAAACCATTTATCACTACTATTTAAACATCACTTTCACTAGGTCTCAAACTTCTATCATAAAACTAGAGTCACATCTATGTTGTTGTGACATCATTTTCATACATTATCATGCAAACCGCGAGCCTCAAGGAAAGGCATACAAACTATGGGGACTTCTTGAATGACAATTTCAATGAATTACATAAATATATAGAGATATTTTGACCGAGAAAATCATAAGTAAACATGCTATATAAACATTTTTCTTTTCTTCTTTAGAATGACAATTATGAAGACTGCATGTAGCTACATTTTCCAATTGTATGAACAACTAAAAATTAAGGCTTATTTACACTAATCAAATGATGTTTTACACAAAATAGTACATTTGAAAAGGACATGCAACCCCTACATACACCTTCCAGGGACTAGAAAAAGCACCAGTCCAAACAACAAGTCATCCAACAATGACAAGGTTAGTCTTCGATCAATATTAGGTAAGTATGATAATGTATATTTACATGATCAAAACTTGGTGTCATTGCGAAGGTCATTGTGATTCCTTGGATTTCTATAATGACGTGAGTGAGATTTTCTTGCTTAATTTTATATTTTTGTCTCATGTAGTGACTTTTCTATTATAGTGCTTTAATACATTTGACAAGAAAAGAGGACCTCCGAGATTTCATCATGCACAAGGTAGAGCTATGAACCTTAATGATGTTGAAATTCTATATCATGTGTAGTGGAGTACAATTTTATGATCTGATAATTACTTCCTAATGGTTTTCAAATAGTATTTATCATGGGACAAGTATTATTGAATAATTACACATAGAAAACTTCAACTATAAATGCAAAGGAAACTCTAAAGATCATAGAAAGATAACTAAGCACAATAAACACAATATTTTGACCTTGCGTAACCCAGTCCAACAGAAAACCCAAAAATATTTTCATGATAATTTTACTTTCGAACAAGGTTTACAAACTAAATTTTTTCTATAAATTGTTTCCCACATTACAAGTTAATCTTTCTAGTCAAACCTAGTTAGCACTAATGTTGGTCAACACAATCTGCTTGTGTCTGGATATGAAATATTATTCAAATTTTAAAAAAATATTTCACTACTCTAATTATATATTATGTGCTAAGTTGATCCATGTGGAAAAGAAACTACGCAATTAAAAGAAAACAAAAAATAATTTTGATTTACATTTAATGTGAACTTTTTATTATTTGTTTATATGATCGAAGTAATAAATTCTATTTTGTTGAAATATTTCGTCTCAGCACCATCATTTTGATGCCCTTGATGAGAAAGACTTGTGGTGATCCTCCAACCTTGATGTGACAATAGGAAAGTATGTAACAAAAAATGAACAAACAAATTATTGCATTGATTTACAACAGGGATGAAAATCTTGTTACCAAGGCTAGGTTCAATAAATTGAGAAAATATATTCGGTCATACAAGGTAATAAACATATTTTAAAGTGATTTGTTTTGATGTCATAATTTTAATTGTGAAATTTCATTTTTAACTTTTACGCTATTTAATGGAAAAAATATTTTATTTCCTATGTTGAGTTATTTGGAGGAACCTTTGCCCCCTCAACAATCAAATGATCCTCACCTCCATGTTAGTCTTAGTGGAATGTGAGGCAACTAGCCACTACTCCACCTTCCAGTGGTCATGCTCCTAGTACTCACACTGAGTCCACACCATTGATTGTGACTAATGAACACATGACCCTTGAACCAAACACACAACCAGGATTAAATTGGATCAAGTGGTGATAAACGTGACTTTAGTACTGATGACATTATGGGTTCATTTCATGATGCATCATGTGTTAAGAGCACCAGGAAAATTGACTGCAATTTTTTGGTCACTAACGAAGGATGTCTAATAAAAAAAAATCCTCATATTTTTTTATTTTTTAATTGTTTCATGTTTTCTATCTAAAATATAAGTCATCCATATTATTATTTTCAAACTAATGATCATTTTTTTTGCATTTTGGTAACAACTTGTTTTATACAATAATGGTTGACAAAGTTTTAAATGTTTTTGGACCCAGCAAACATGGCAGGTGGAATTTCCAAAATTCCAATCTTAAAAAAGAGCTTATGGACTACCTTGAAGATCTAGTTGGGGTAGATAGATTCAATAAAATCAAGGTCACCACTGCAAGCTGAAAACGGTTAAATTATCTACGAGACCACTATAGGAAATAAGGGATAGATAACCGTAGGTGTAAGCACCATCCTATGATTCTTGATATGGAATGGAATGAACTCATAAGGAATACAAAGGAGAAGGAAATAAGAGAAGAAGAGAAAACAACAATTTCTCAAGCAAGGTATAAATTATGTCTTGAATTTAACACATTTTCTTTTTAGTTTTGAATAGAATTGCAGTATATAAGATACTTGCAACTTTTCAAAGGCTCCTTGGCACTTTGAAGGAAACCAAGGCAAGGCTTTAGAAGCATGGGAAGCACAAATTAGGTCAGGATAACTATTTGAAGCTCTAGGCATAAATTGCAAGTACCCAAAACTACTTAACAATATTATCTAATATTTCTCCTTCCAAGGTTATGGTAATAGTGCTAGAAAATAAAAAACATCAATGCTCAGAATTAATGTAGAGTGGTGTATTCAGAAATGAAGACATGAAGGAATAATTTGAGATTGGTTACAAGTTAGTATTTAAAGGCACATTAAAATGCAAAAAAAGCATGTGGCAAACCCCAAGATCCAGTTTCAAGGACAAGGTTAATAAAAATCAATCCACAGTAACCTTTCCTTAATTATAAAATAGAATCATGTTTGATATAAGTCTAATGTGTTGCTTTCCTCTAAATAGTTGCGCAATAGTATAAATATAAATGATCCCATGACTACTAACCATTAGTCTCTTGATAGTCCACATCAGCCATAACATTTTTGTGCTCCTAAGTAACCCCAAGATATTTCATTGATAATGAAGCCCACGAAGATAATAGGGCTATATAGTAGTCATATACTTGATAATTTTGTACTTATAAAATATGTAGTTCTAGTCATTTTACTTATTCATTTTCAATTGTCTACTTATAAATTTTGTGGTTTGAATGTAAGAGCATGTTATACACAAGGATCTGTAACCATAAGAAGACCATGAGCAAGTCATTGCAATGGTGTCAACTAATGCAGAAAGTAAATAATTACATTGAAAAGGTGTTTTTTATTATTAAAAAACTATAATGACATTCAGTAACTGACCATATAAGCTTAATTTTGTTTGCGGCGATCCTCTCCCACAACATCATCAAATTTGTGAGAACATCACAATGAGGTGGGCATTGTGTCATAGGAGCCAATTACAATCATCATCAAAGGAACCTTGGCGAGAAGTTGAAAATGCAGAATTGGATGATTTTTTTTTTTTAATTATATGGGTCATAATAAGAAGAGGAAAAATAATTGATGATGTACAATGTCATAATGTATATAATAAGACATATTGTTGTAAGATGTTTCTGATGTAAAAAAAGACATATTAATGTATAAATATTTTAAATGACTTATTTCATGCTTCTTTGTACTCATGTTAGAAAAATATGAAATATTCTTTCTTGCAAGTTTATAGAGGATGAATCACAACACATATATTTCTTTCTCAAGTTTCTACGTTTTCTAGTGTGTATGAATAAATCTAAACATGTTCCTTTCATTTTTTTTTTTAGTAGATAAATTGAGTACCGGAGAATGGAGAGTGGTGTGAGAGGGGGAGGGTGGTGGGCGGGGCGGGAGGGGGGCATAACAACTTCCACCTTCACATGGTTGGCCCTATTCAATAGAGAAAAAATTGGGATTTGGATAGTCTTGGAGAAATATTCCCTCATTCCAAAAGATGAACAACCAAGTGTGGTACAGGTAAATTCTCAGTGTGGACATAAATAATTCCTCTAGCTCGAGAGAGTGGGTTTAGCCACAAACAAACAATCTATGGAAAATATCCTTAATATAGAATCAATTTAGAGGACCTACCTCTTAGAAAACTATTTAGCTTGGTGATGATCCTGCTTCCTCACTTCAGTTATCTTCTGTTTCCTTCCTTCGAATACCTAAAATAAGAAAACAACAACAACAACAAACATTATAGCATACAATATTGTATTCAGACTACTTAATTGGTCAAGGAACATTAAGCCATAAATATGTAAAATGACACTTCATGTAGGAAATCAATCAATTTTTGCATTTATATAAATCAGAAAGAGATTACAACCGATGCATTAACATTGTTGGTCTCCTCTGACATATCTAGATTCCCACACTTCTTCTAGAACATCATGGATAGCCTCAGCAATGAAATTTTAAGGCCTCTTTCCCTCTAGTCTCAAACAAAACCAAAAACACATTATTCTCCCTCAAACATACACTAGAAAGCTACAAGCTAGAGATGACTTGCTGATTACTCAAACTTACTCAAAAACTCCAACTAGCTTTTGCTTGGGAAAAAGAGAGGTTTATATAGCTTGGATGGATGGGATATGGTTCGTCTCATCATCAAAGAAGGTCTTATATCTTGAGGTTGTTCCATCCTAATAGGGGAAAAGAGCACAAACTGACTTCCTCGACTCTATCCGCCCCAACCATCTACCAGACTTCTGTGACGAAGCTTCCAGACATGGAAACTTCGGCTCCTTATTTAAAAAACCTTCCAAAAGAGGACCAACATGATTGGAAAAGGGCCCAATCGCTCTGTACGATGTGAGTGATATTTTCAATCTCTACAAATCAGTACGAGGAGGAAATTAATCAATAGCACCAGTGTTGTAAACTGGGATAAATGAAGATTATTGGGAAATGATGCAAAGGGGAATTGTTATGCTCATGAAGAGGGACATACAGGGAGATTCTTCATGATGGGAAAGTGATGAGCCCCAATTTTGGTACAATTTGGGCTCATTTTGGCCTATTTTACTTGTTCAAACCATTCATCTTTATTTGCTTATGCATGCATTTCTTAGTTTATTCATGTTGTTTGTAGGAAGAAGGTTAGACACTTTATCTACGTGACTAATGCATTATGATTCCAGGTTTTGGCATTAAAAAGGGAGCAAGAGACAACGAAAAAGGGGATAAGGAGACAATGAGGTGGCACTGTTGATTTTGTGGAGAGATGTCCACGGTCTTGGGACATTCCTCGTGATTCCTACCAAGAACTCCGAGCTCCAATCCATCTCCCCTCCGAGCTCAAGAAGCAGCCAGCTGTCCTACATGAACAACAGTCATAAACTGTTCTACAAGAGCAGTAGTTATGACTGCCCTACAGGATCCGCAGTTAGACTCTAGTTGGATAGCCGAGCTCCTAAAATCAAGGGCACTCGGTGGATCATCGTTTTTGTATAAATATGAAGGCCTTAGCCTTAGATGGTTGTTGAAACTCTCGTATTGCTATTGTAATTTTGGAGCACAGTTCAGTTTTTGTTCCTTTTTGTAAGCCAATTTGGCATGACATCGGATTATGAATAAAGAAGGCAGTTTGCGATCTAGCTCTGAGTTTTCTTAGGAGACTATAGCTCTCAGGTTAGGGCCCAACTTGAGAGCCATAGATCCCCTTTGCTGTAGTGTTGTTTCCATTTCATTTCCAGCACTTTAAGTTTTCGTTTGCACATGCAATTCGAATTACAGTTTGGTGATTTGGTTTTCTTATGAGTAGGATAGATTTTGCTTATGGTACAGTTGTTTCCACTTGCTTAGTGTAGAAGAGGATATATACCATCAATTGGAGCTCCAGCAAAACGGTTGTTAAGCCTCACTGCCATCTCTCTTGAAGATTGGGGTGCAGTCCATAACTAGCCACCAAAAACACGCATTACTTTACTTGATGACTGCTGCAATACAGTCACGGTATTGATTAGATGCTTCCTTGTCAGTCACACCTACACACATACTTTCATCACAACCTCATACATATTTCTCTTCGCGTTTTGGATTGTTGTTCATTGAATTCACGGCATGAGTAATTTAGGTTGATGTATTTTCGGTTTGGTGACAGTCATAATCATTTGTTTCATTTACACTCCTATTTCTCGTTCCATTACCATTACATCCATCTTGATCACGCATGAAACCATATCTCCTCGACCCTCACTTCGTTTTGTCCTCTCCTAAAGTCTTCCATTCCTCACGTAGCTTCATTTCTTGACCTTTCATTGACATCACTCTTCGCCTTCAACATACTCCCTACACCCATTTCCCATCTCATTCTTCCACTTCTGAGCCATCACCAGCCTTATCCCTACCTCACATATCTCTTCCTATCATTCCATCACTCCTCCCATCGCTTCAAACCTCCACGGTAGGTCATCCTGTAGCAGTTTGGAGACATCCTGTAGAAACCTTTGAGTATCCTGTAGGATCCCCTGCAGACATCCTCTAGGAGGCCATTCACTCGGTTGCTGAGCTTCTGAATGTGGAAAACCTCTTTGGATGGATGCTAAGGGTCCATAGGGACCTCACCCAGCCTCCCCAACCTGTCCCACGCTTTCCTTCCTTCTCCATCCCATCTGCACAACCAAACCCCGATTAGCACACAATCACAATCATCCCATTCACTTAAAGGAAAAATACAAAAACATGTCTTTTATGATGCAAGCAGTTTAGATCCATGCATTCCCACTTATTAGAGATAGTAGCAGCACTAGTAGAAGTTTCATTCACATTCTTTGCATTATAGAAGTTAGACTAGTCAAATTAGGGTTTCCTAGGTTTACATGCTTTGATTTGCTTTCAGTTCATTTTTGTCAAGTAGATTAGTCTTCTTCGAGCTAGCTTTCGTCCATCATTGATAAAGCTTCTTCTGTGAGCCCATAGAAGTTGGCTTGAGCCCTAGCGGACTTGTGCCAGCTGACCAAGTGACAGCTGCGACAAGAGCTAGTACTTGTGCATACAGCACCGTCGCTTCCAAGTTTGTACGAACTACCGGGTTGATAAAATGGGAGACAGGAAGCCCCAGGAGTTGTAGCATTAT
>APFE030833418.1:4596-76310 GCA_000404065.3 Pinus taeda
CAATGAAGGATTTGGGAGCTGCAAAACAAATCCTTGGTATGAGAATAACTAGAGACAGGAAAAATCACAAATTAACATTGTCTCAGAATGAGTACATACAAAAGGTGTTGAAAAGATTTAATATGCACAATGCAAAACCAGTTAGTACACCTTTGCTAGCCATTTCAAACTTAGTAAGGAAATGTGCCCAAAGACCCAAGAAGACATGGATTATATGTCTAAAGTTCCATATGCATCAGCAGTTGGAAGCATAATGTATGCAATGGTCTGCACAAGGCCTGATATTGCACACGTAATGGGAGTTGTAAGTAGGTACATGAAAAATCCAGGAAAGGAACATTGGAGGCAGTGAAATGGATTCTCAGATATTTGAAAGGTACCACAAATCAAGCATTGTGCTTTGGTGGTTCAAACATTTCTCTAGAGGGATATGTTGATGCAGATATGGCAGATGACAAAGATAACAGGAGGAGCACTACAGGATATGTATTTACTATAGGTGGAACAACTGTCAGTTGGGTTTCAAAAATCCAAAGTGTTGTTGCACTTTCAACAACAAAAGCAAAGTATGTTTCTGCTACAAAGGCTAGTAAAGAAATAATTTGGCTACAAAGGTTTATGGGTGAATTGGGTAAGAAGCATGATATGGGCATGTTATACAGTGATAGCCAAAGTGCCATTCATCTTGCAAAGAACTCAGCATTTCATTCTAGGACTGAACACATATAGCTCAAGTACCATTTCATACAATTAGTGTTGGAAGATGGAGAGTTGAAGCTAGAAAAGATACACACTAGCTAGAATCCTGCAGATATGCTAACAAAATTTGTAACCAGGGAGAAACCAAGAATATGCTCAGTTTCAATTGGTCTTCAAGGATGACGATGAAGATGAGAAACAACCAGGTCCAAAGAGGAGTCATTTTCCAGCAAATTAAGAAGCAATGGAGTTGCTACAATCATTCTCCAAGTGGGATTAGAGGTCTTTGTTTCAGCTAGATGTATACCCCAAGAATATTTTACACCCATCCACACGGGGTAGTGCAGGGGGAACTTGCTAAAAATAGATGTAAAATTGCCTTGTAAAAGTATAGTAATTTCTAGTCAATCTGGGTCGTTCATTAGGCAGATGATCTGACGGTAGAACTTATGTTTAGTTTAGGGTTTTTTGCCCAAGAAGGCAACCCCTCTCTTTGTATGAGGGCATTGTATTGAAGCTGGGTAATAGATTTGTATTCTCTGAGCAAGAAATAGAGAGGTGAGATTGTGAGAGAAAACAAAGGATATTACAGTGGATTTGTTGTAGGTTGTGTCTCTTCATTTTGCTGGATAATAGAAAGGAAGGAATGGCTGTTTGGGGTGGATGTAGCCCAAACTAGGTGAACCACGTATATCTGTGTCTCTTTGGTTTTATGTGTTTGTTTTTTTTCACATATTATATTTCTTGCATTTCTCGGTCATATATAATCTTTCTCTAACAGATTTCATGCTTTTGTATATTAGTTCTTGGTTGCACTTTTTATTGAATATTTACTAGTACATAATCTTCAAGATGTTGAAGATGTTCATAATTGAAGATGACTTGATAATAATGATAAGAATTATGAATAAAAGGAATTATGGTGACATAAAAAATGAATATATGACCTTATTTTGATGAGAAAGAATGATGTTCCTAAATTTTTGAAAGTTTTAAGTTTCTCCAATGTTATCAATATATTAATCTCCCTAAGTTGAGATGGAGATTGGATGAAAGATATTGTACATCTTCCTAGTTGAGAGGGAAGGCATAATGTGACAATTAATACCTTGAATAAAGAATAAAGATCATGGCTAAAGCATTAAAAATATATATATTCATGAGCGTCAAAGCTATAAACAAGACTTGGATGTTCTAGAAGAAGCTTCCAATGAGATGTGTTTGGATAATTTAATGATAATCTAAGTAGCGTAAAAATGATTGAGGACCCCAAAGATTTGTGCTAAACATGCATATATATTAAAATTTTATTACGAATTGGGATTGCGTTTATGAAAATATCTCCATAAGAAGGTTGAAATTTATGAAGCATGCTTCGACTCGATGATATATTTGATATAGTTGATAAGGAGAGATGAAGCATCTTGGGGTGACAAAATATTTGGGAGGACATTTGATTAGCCTGTGAGATGACGTCTAGATCTCGAAGTAGGGATGGTATCATTGGGCTTGTGGAGCTTTGACCTTGGATATGATGCCTAGATCCCTGGGTTGGTGTTAGAGTTGAAGCTCGCTGGTACCCATAGTGGCTAAAGCTTGGAACACACCTTAGTCACAACCAGTTAGATAGCTTGGTCAGGTATCTAATCTATAGCACTGTGTGTGTTGTGACTCTTCATAGAACATTTCATTTTGAGATCATCCTTGTACCTATGTATATATGTAATTATGAATACCTCCCTAGTTAATAGGGAGTATTGAATAATGTAACTAGTGCCATTCTTCATAATTGTATTTGCCAAAAGAAAGAAAAAGGAATTTTCATTGTAAAATAAATTGACTTATTAAAGCATGGGTTTCATGCTTGGGTCAATGGTCAATATGTCAAAGCACCCATTTTGTGCTCTAGGATTTTTGTATTTGGTAAAAAAGCCTCCATTGAAATATTCTAAGGTTGAGTCATAAGTCCTTGTCTATGTCACAAAGATTATAGACCCTTGGGCTTTGTAAAATCATAAAAGAATCAATTTTTGTAAAATTAGCCTCCTCCACCAAGTTGGCCTGCTCTCCACATCAAGTCAGCCTGCTCTCTACATCAAGTCGACTTGATAAAGGGATTTTACCATCCAAAAGGAAGGCTATGTAAGGCTTGTATTCAACCAATTAAGTGTGTGTGAATAAAGTTGAAGTCTGAAGTTATTGAAGAAAAAAAGGAATGCAAGTTGCATATTGCAAGGGATTTTTCATCATAAAGAATATTAAATCAGGGTCAAGGATTTCTATAGTAGAACCAAAAATTTTTAGGGAATAAATCCATGAAGTTGTAGGATATAAGAACATGAAGTTGCAGAAAAGAAAAACCATGAAATTGGAGGACCAAGATGATAGTGCGAGCTCCAGAAATTCCATAGTAGACTGAGCTCCTTATTAAGGAGCAAAAATATATTGAAGTTTGACTTGAGAGGTTGACTTGGTGGAGAGAAGGAGTTCACTTTTGTTTGGTCATAGGTCTCGGTTGTCCCAATTTGATATAAAGATACTAGTTGAAGAGTTTGACTGGGTTTTCCCCTTTTTAGGGGTTTTACCCTGGTTGAGTGCCTACATCTTGTGTCCATTTGTATTTAATGATATTCATGTTTTGATCATTGTTTGATGAAGAAGAACATAATGATAACAAGAAGAAAAATAAGTTAATAACAAATATCACAAGCAAATATCGAATTTTCAAAGAAATCAATTTAAATACGCCCTAACTAAGCTACCCAAATATTTCTCAATACCTCAGTCTAGGTTGTCTCCTCTTCTTGAAAAGAGGTCATTTCTACCCATGAAAAATCTCATATTCAGGGATGGTCCTTGATTCATGTGAGCCCAAGGTATTTATCTAGAAAAATGGACCTTGGATTTTAACCCTAAAAATGTTGTTTCTTTAGTTGTTCCTATCTAAGTGAAGGTACCCCATATTCCTCTTCATTTTTGTGACCAAGAAACCCTTCAAAATATTGGAAATTCCCTTGGAAAATACATCAAAAAAACTAAGTTAAGGGAATCAATTTATCTTTGTGCAAGTATTTGTGGTGAATTTTATCTAGAAAAAGTTTTGTATGAGGCAATGCAACACTCTCTAGATAGTTGGTACTTCATTCAACCTATGGATAATGACCAAATCCAATAAGATTCATTTCTTCCATGAATATGGGAACTTCTCTAGGAAAATCTCTATGAAGGAAGGATCAACCTCCCATCAAGGAGGGAAATGGATGACACAATGAAATAGAAAAAGCCAGCCATACCAAAATCCCAGTCAAATTCAAAGAAATGAATCTTGTATCCGTTATCCCCTCCTCCTAGGCAATACATTAATGTGATAAAGGAGGGGAAGAAAAAGAATCAATTCTCATCCCAGTAATACATTCTCTATCCATGGAGTTGAAGAAACTGAGGGTGAGTCTCGACAACCCCAAGAAAATATACAAGAACATGAATAGTAGTATAAAGATAGAAATATAGATACAAAAGGCATGCCTAAACTAGAGGACACCTCTACAATCCAAATTGTGAAGGAAACACAAGTTAGGAGATGGCTAGATATGAATCTCATCTACCTAGGATGGACACCCATGAAAATGTTAACTTATCCAAGGAAAAATTAGAAATATAGGCATAGATAGAGATTGTTAAAACTTGAACAACCAAAAAAGTCAAAAGAAAATCAAATAGAGAATTTTGAAAAGAATATGAAGGAAGGGAAAAGGAAAATGGTAGACCAACAAGCTCCTCCCATGGTGGAGGTGCTAAATAAATAGTAAATAATGAATATATTCTCCTAGAATTACATAGGGATCGGAAATGAAAAAACGGGAATAAGAGATAAAAAATATCATAAAGGAAGAAATTTCCACATATTGCTTCTCCAAGAGACTAAATAGGGTAAGGAGAAGCCCACTTTAAATTCCAAGGAATATGGAAGTACTCCAGTCTTATAGCCTCGAGATCTACAAGAGCATATGTGAGCCTTTGCCCCATATGGTCCACATCGCCCTTTTGCAGGCTTTCTAAACAAAAAACTTTGCATTGGATTAAAATCAAGTTATTTCATATCCCTTTTGGAATAATATGCAACATCTTCAACATATATATGCCCAAAAAGTATCAAGACAAAGTGGAATGTTGGGGATCCCTCCTAGGGAAGAAAGATCAGCTCTAGATTGTCAGTATCATAATAAGGGGGGGATGTTATCATCAAATAATGGGAGAAGAGAGGAAGTCCAAATAGAGATCAATTCCAAGAAAGGATGGAAGAAATCATTTTTTATCTAGATATCCTTGATGTAAAACCCAAATAATCCAACTACACCTGGAGCAACAAGAGAATCAGACCAGGGTTCATAGCAGCCAGGTTAGATTGATTCCTGGTAGGCATTGAATTTCTATATCAACATCTCTCATTATCTTCCTCCCATGTAGCTTGGGGGAGCTTTGATCATCACCCTATCAAGATGACCATCAAATGGTTATAAAAAAAGGGCCCATTCCCTTTCGATATAATTGTCAATGGGTGAATGAGTCAAGAGTTAATGCCTTTGTTAGCAGTGCCTAATCCAAATAGATCATTGGATCTCATATATATATATATATATATATATATATATATATATATATATATATATATATATATATATATATATATATATATATATATATATATATATATATATATATATATATATATATATATATATATATATATATATATATATATATATATATATATACATATATGTATGTTCGAATAGAAAATAAAAGGTCTTAAAGAATACACAAAGAGATGGGTACGTGAAAGATCAAAATCCAAATTGGGGGAAATTCATCTTCTTCAATCTAAATTAACTGAGACTCTTTAGAAAATGGAGGACCTTCCAGTGACCAAAGATGTTTCTCAAAGAAAAATAAATTTCTGAATACATACATAAAAAGTTAAAAGCTGAAGAAGAGACCTAGAGAATCAAATCAAGAAGTCTTTGGTTAAAAGTTGGAGACAAGAACACCAAATTCTTCAATAAGAAAACAAAATTGAGTGAGCATAGAAATAGAGTCAATCAAAATTATGTGCACAAAAATATAGTTTCATATCCTCATAAAATAAAAGAAGAGGTTCTCCTTTTCCTTCAAATTTATATAAGGAAGAAGGAGAGGTGATATCTCAAAGCATTTCACACTTTCTGGATCAAGTTCCTCAATTATTTACTCTAAATATCAACACACAACTCATTAAAGTGATATCTGAAGCCGAAATATGGGAATTAGTTTAGTCCTCTAAACAATATAAGGCTCCAAGACCTCACAAGTTGAAAATCTCAATTTATCAAAAAATTTGGGATGTGATCAAATTTAACTTCTATGGGATGGTTTCATTTGTACAAAATTTTGGAAGAATGGGTGAAGCTATCAAATCCTATTTTTTGGTAGTAAATCCAAAAGAGGTAAATCCTTCTTCATTTGAAATGTTTAATCTAATTTGTATTTGTAATTTCTCGTATAAAATAATAACCAAAATCATGGCTTGAAGAAATTAACCTTTCCTTCCTCAACTCATCTCAAAAACTTAAGGTGTATTTATCAAGAAAAGACAAATAATGGAAAATATTTTCTTAGTCCAAGAAGAAATCCACTCCAACAAATCTAGAGGGGACAAAGGAATGGTGATTAAATTTGATCTAGAAAACTCCTTTAATTGGGTCAAACACTACTTCCTTTTCTTGATTCTAGTAAAATGGGATTTGTTGATGACTTCATAAAATAGATCAAAGCTTGTATTTCCTCTCTTAAGATTTCCCCTTTTCTTAATGGCATCTTCGTAGGCTTCTTTAAAGTGTCCTGAGTTCTTAGACAATTGTGTTGCATCTCTCCTTCTCTTTTCATTATGATGATAAATTCTTTAAGAAAACATCTTTAACATGATCATCTCTCCAATCACCCCCCTAGAATTCAGTTTTCCGATGAAAAAGATATGCTCTAGGGTCTCCTTGCATTATAGCTCAAAGATTCAGATTCATTCTTGATGAATTCATGGCAATTTTAGGAGGTAAAATAAATGAAGGGAAAAACCACCTATATAGTTGGAATATTGTCAAAGGTTTACAAGGGAGGATTTCACATGTACTTGGCATATCAGTTAAAGATTCTTGGACAGATTTTAAATACTTGGGGATACCCATATGCTTAAAACCTTTCCCCAACCCTTCATGGATAATCATGATTGATAAATTTAAATATAAATTTAAGAAGTGGGGAGCTCATTAGTTAAATCCAATAGGAAGGATAATCTTGATAAAATTTGTTCTCTCTACAATTCCTCTTTATCAATTATCTCTTCTTTTAGCTCCAATGATCATCAAACAATAATTGGAACAAAAAATTAGAAAATGTTTATAGAAGGGGGGGGCATCAAATTCTAATAAATATCATTTAATAAAATGGAAGACAATCTGCCTTCCAAAAAAGTTGGGGGAATTGGGAATCAAAGAACCAACCCTCACAAACATTGAAATGGGAGCTAAGCTAATATGGTGGTTAATAACCATAAATCAATATTGGTTGAAATAATTTATTCTCAACAAATATTTTGCAAAAAAAAGACACCCTTGCATTTTTCAGCCAATCCCAAACAAAGCCAATTCACAAATATGGAAAATCATTGAAGCATATATCCCTTTGATTCAATCTAATTAACCTAGATCATAGGAAATGGAAAGAAAATAAGCCTTTTACATGACAGCATCATCGGGGGTACCCTCTAGGATTGATCCTCTCCATCAGCCACTCCCAAATAGAGGCAATTTACAAATATGGAAAATCGTTGAAGCATATATCCCTTTGATCAAATCCAAATTAACCTAGATCCCCAAAAAATGGAAAGAAAATAAGCCTTCAACATGACAACATCATGGGGGCTTCCCCCTAGAACTAACCCCCTCCATATTTCCACTCTTATATTGGCTCTCTTCTAACAAAAAATCCACCCTAGAGGGTATCACAACTTGGTTAACAAATGTAATATTCCTAATTAGCTATGGCTAATTGGAATATTCGATTTTGTTCAATTTTTGCCTTTTATAGTTATTTGTAAATAAAAAGTGAGGAAGGGGGGAAGATAACTCACTTTAGAATAAAAAGTCACTTCCTAGGTAGCACAATGTTGTGACTTAAGGGGGAACCAAGGGGGCCAAAGGGGGGACGCAGAAATGGGGCCCACGCAGACACATGGAGGGACTGCGCAGGAGGGAAGGAACACATGGCAAGAAGGGGATCACACAAGAGAAGGTGAGCCTAGGGATTGTGAGAGGCAGAGGCCATAAAATAAAGAGGAACCCCCTCATTTGGGATCATTCAATTATGTGCTTTTGGAGCTAGTCGTTCAACTTCTGAGCATGTTGGCTGTTTAGCTAGTCTGCAGCACTGTTTAGTGCATCGAGTGTCTCCGTTCGGAGATATCACCCTTAGCCTTGGGGGAATTCGAGTGCCTACTCGGGAAATTATTTCCTTTGGTGTTTCAGCAGTAGTTTCGTCAACATTCTAGTAGTAATTTTAACAGCATTTTGGAGGACTGTGTGGCACTAGGAGAGGGACGCAGTTCATTCTGGCAGTTGTTGGGGATTGGGGTTTGCAGGAGGATTTATGCTGTGTGAGTGAGCAGGAGACCAACCCTTGCCTATCAGAGGATTTTTGGCATATTTTTCAGGTGGAGTTTTGGGTAGGATTTAGAGGGGTTTTAGAGACAACGTAGAGCCTTGGAGGAAATGCACAGATCCCCAGGAGTGTTATTTTCAGGGGTCGTCCATTCCAGGAAAGCTTTCTGGGTTTTTCTAGGTTTCTTGAGTAGAGCCTGAATCCAGAGTTTCAACTTTTTCTGAGGAGGGGAGCAGCCCTAAATCATCATTTGTTTCCTAGGAGCAGCAGTAGCACAATAGCAGCATCCATGCAAAGAGGCCATTCTTGTCATTCTGAGAGTAATTCTTCACTTGCCTTGTGCAAGTCGAGGTGCCATCTATCTAATCACCTCTTGTACTCATTTTATTGCTCAGTATAATAAAATGGCTTAACACTTTCTCGCTGCATTTCTTGTATTTGCTTATATTTCTGGATTACATTATTATATGATGTTTCACTGTCATTTTATCACTTTTGGGCTATTATATCATTTGCATATATTTGGTTGAAGTTTTTACTAGGGTTTGTGGTATATTCCAGGTTAGGAATATTACAGTGGTATCAAAGCATAGATCTGGCTCAACCTATGGAGCTGGTAATCTATGACACCAGGGGAAAAACCATACATTTGTTATAGAGGTAGGAGCTACAGAGATACTGGATGTAGGTTGGAGAATACCTACAGAGAGGGAGATTGTGTTCCTATGGCAGACGCAGAGCAAGAAGAGCTAGTGGTGGACATAGAGCAGATGGCAGACAAGGACGGGAAGAGATTTGTGGATATGCTCCTCAAATCAGTACAGGATCTGTCGAGACAGATTGAGGTGATGGGGCAAAGATTCACAGCAGTAAAGGCCAGATAGCATGAGAGCCCACGAGTTTTTCAGATTGATGAGGGATCAGGTGCATCCCATCACTTGCCATAGTAGTGTGATACTGTGCAGCAGGTGACCTCACATGCCCCTACATGCTCTACAATGCCCACTTTCTTAGGAGCAGACACGGGGGCCGTAGCCCAGTAGGAGGCAAAGCCTGGACATATGGGCTATTATTTTGCAGAGTACTAGGCCTATGGGCAGGAGTTCAGGGAAGCCCTCTCATTCAGAGATTTTGTTCAGCTCCAACGAGATAGAAGACCCCGCGACCATCACAGAGGGTACTGACATTACCATGATGGTGATACCCACCGTGCAGTGAGTAGATTCCACTTTCCTATGTTTGATGGATCATCAAATAGTTCGACAAAGTCTTGGGTGGAAAAGCTGGACATTTATCTATAGCTTAACCAGTGTCGGAGGCAGAGGCCATCAAGGTGGCAACGTTGCATTTGGATGGCGAGGCTCAGGATTGGTGGTTTCATGGGATGGTTACACTGGGACACTCCACAGTGACGACATATGCCGATTTTACCAGGAGACTGATGGAGTGATTTGATTGAAGGGATCCATAGCAGCATTTTGTTGAGCTGACAAGGCTCAAACAGACAGGGAGCCCAGAGACCTACATTGCAGATTTCTTGAGGGTCTCCGTGATGGTGCCAGACCTCTCCACGGCATGGAGGGTCTATATGTATGTTGAGGGGTTAGCAGAGCCACTTCGAGGTTTAGTCCGATCCACTAGACCAGCTATGCTCTAGGACGCTATCAGTAGGACTCGGGACTTATAGGATGTTTTACCCAGGACCCAGGCACCTTACCCCCAAAGGTAGCCTTTTCAGTCTAAGGGGAAGGACATGAGGATTCCACCTCCAAAGGGGAATCCAGGATGAGTATAGATTGAGGACGATGTTAAGAGGGAGCTGAAGAAGAAGCAGTTGTGCTTCACATGTCAAGAGCTGTGGGAACCAGCACATAGATGTGCTGTTGGTAAAACACATTTTATTGAGGTCTTCTCTGAGAGCAGTGGAGAAGAGGATGATGAGGAGGATGTGGAGGCAGGAGATAGCCATGCCATATAGGGACCTTTGCCACCTCCACCACCAGGAGCAGGTAGTGCATCTTTTGCACTCACCGAAGGGGCCCTTGCAGCGTTGCGAGGAGTTCCCAAGTATCTGAAACTATGTGTACGAGAGACAGTATGTGGCCAGCGCGTATCAGTTTTGGTTGATAGTGGGGTGACCCACAACTTCATCGATGCACAGATGGTTGAGTAGAGAGGCATTCAGACTAAGAGCTTTGATGTGTTTTCAGTATTGGTCCCAAGAGATCAGACCATGACATGTGCTCGTTATGTTCTAGAGCTTTAAGTGATGATGGGCACCTACATGTTGACTATTCACTTTTTCGTGGTCGATATCCCGGACACCAACATGATACTGGGTGTCTAGTGGCTTATTACTCTAGGGAAGGTCACGACGAATTGGAAGGCCCTAGAGATGGAGTGGGATGATGAGAAGACAGGGAGGCATGAGAAGATATAGTGACAGCACACATATCTACCTTAGGCTGTGTCGGCTCATCAGATGGAGGCAGGCTTCTGGAAGGGAGACATAGAGTGGGAAGTGGAGCTGCATGCATCAGAGGTAGGGACTACAGGGCAGACGATACATCCAAAGATCCAGTCCATCCTTGATTGGTATGCCATAGTGTTTGGAGAGATTCCACCAAGACAACCATCGGATCGGGGGTTTGAGCACACTATCGAGCTTGAGCAGGGCATTCAGGCAGTGATCACCACCCCCTATAGGCACCCCAAGTCCTATCTGGACAAGATTGAGTAGGCTATCCAGGGGTTGCTAGCTCTTGGGCACATTCGACCGAGCATGAGTCCTTTTTCTTCTTCTGTGGTGTTGGTGAAGACGAAGGATGGTACATTGAGGATGTGCATTCACTTCATGGCCCTGAACAAGAAGACCCTGAAGAACAGGTACCCTATACCCAGGATCGATGAGTTGAGGGGAGCACGATTCTTCTCAATGATTGATTTGAGATCTGGGTACCATCAAATTCGCGTGAGGGAGTAGGATATTCCCAAGACCACCTTTAGGTGTCACTATGGGCACTTTGAGTTCCTGGTGATGCCTTTTGGGCTAATCAACGCCCTAGCTACATTTCAGTCCTGCATGAATCACATCTTCTGTAGTCATCTGAGGAATTTTGTGTTGGTATTCTTCGATGATATTCTCATTTATAGCAGGACTTGGGAGGAGCGTCTCCAACACATTGAGACAATATTACGTATCTTACAGGAGCAGCAATTCTATGCCAAACTCTCCAAGTGTGAGTTTGGGTTGACGGAGATGTTGGTTCTAGGACACATCATAGGGGTGGATGGAGTGAGGGTCCACGAGGAGAAGATCAGGGCCATCAGGGAATGGACAGAGCCAAGAAATGTGACAGAACTTTGAGGATTCAATGGCATGTGCACTTATTACCAGAATTTCATAAAAGGTTTCTCACAGCTTGTTGCACCCCTGACATATTTGACAAAGAAGGGGGCATTCAGTTGGTCAAATACAGCGCAGCGAGCCTTTGACAGGCTCAAGGAGGTTATGAGTATCTACCCAGTGCTTGCGTTGCCATATTTTATGCAACCATTTGTCTTGGAGTGTGATGCATCGGGAGAGGGGATCGACGCAGTATTGATGCAGGGGGATCACCTTATAGCCTCTGAGAGCTGGAAGCTCCTTCCGCATGAGAGGTTGTATTCTATATACAACAAAGAGATGTTGGCCATCATGCATGCATTGGCTAAGTACCGGCGATATTTGGTAGGTAACAGGTTCAGGGTGAGGACTGATCACAACAGCCTCAAGTTCTTTTTGGAGCAGAAGCAGCTACAGGAGAGGCAGCATAAGTGGATCAGCACGATCCAAGCATATGACTTTGACATTGAGTATGTCAAGGGTAAGAAAAACATGGTAGCAGATGCCCTTTCATGTAGACTAGCCACGTTGTCTCTTCTGAGCTTGGATATCGATTGGAGGCTTGACTCTTAGTAGAGTACTCCAAGGACATGTTTGCATGTGAGGTTTTGGATGGGCAGGTGGTAGATGACAGGTACAGGGTGGTCGATGAGATCATCTATTACCAGGACCAAATCTTCTTGACTGAGGGGTCTCAGCTCAAGAAGAAGATACTCCAGGCATCACATGATTCCCCATTGGCAGGACATTAAGGTTTTACCAAAACCTATAGGGCCATTAGGGAGAGGTTCTCATGGAAGGGCCTCAAGGAGGACGTACTCCAACACATTCGGGAGTGCGATGTTTGCCAAAGGAACAAGGGAGAGATGAGCCATCCCGTAGGATTATTGCAGTTTCTTCCCATTTTGGAAGGAAAATGGGAGATTATTCGATGGACTTCATCACAGGGTTACCCACGGTACAAGGCAAGGATTGTATCTTTTTCGTCGTTGATCGACTGATGAACTACGCACATTTCTTTGCCATATCCGCACACTATACATCAGAATAGGTGGCCAAGATGTTCTTTAGGGAGATCTTCAGGCTACATGATCTTCCTAAGACCATCGTCAGTGACAGGGACAACCGTTTCATGGGCGAGTTTTGGCAGGAGCTTTTCCGATTGGTGGGGATGGAGTTGACACCAAGTACCAGTTATCACCCATAGATGGATGGATAGATGGAGATAGTTAACAAGTGGATGGAGGGCTACTTGCGTAACTATGTCAGTGGGCAGTAGCGAGCATGGCTGAAGTGGCTGCATCTAGGGGAGTACTGCTACAATACGTCACATCACATGTCCATTGGTATGTCACCATTCTATGCCTTATATGGGTATCATACTTTATCTTTTGTCGACATGATGTTTGGTGATAGCAGGGCTCCTAGAGCCAAGATTTGGATCCAAGAGAGTAAGGATATCCTCCGAGCTCTCAAGGATAACATGGATACAACGCAGAACCAACAAAAGTTGTATGTCGACAAGAGTTGGGTGGAGAGGTAGTTCGAGGTAGGGGACATGGTCTACCTACGATTACAGCCATACCAACAGTCATCACTAAAGCAGAAGGGGGTTTAGAAGCTCAAGCCCCACTTTTATGGGCCATACAGGGTGATACGCAGGATTGGACAGGTTGCATATGAGTTGGAGCTGCCCCAAGGCAGTAAGATTCATAACACTTTCCATGTATCATGCCTGAAGAAGGCATTAGGGCAACAGGTGGCCGTGATGGATGAGCTACCACCCATGGATGATGAGGAGCATTTGGTATTGTAGCTGGAGGCTATCATTGACACTAGGGAGAGGTGGCTGCGGAGCATGATGGTCCGAGAATTCTTGGTGAGGTGGAAGAATTTGCAGGATGAGGATGCCACTTGGGAGAGTGAGAAGATCTTACAGCATCCATCACTTCAGTTGCTTGAGGACAAGCAACATTTTTCCGGGGGAGATTGTAATATTCATAATTAGCTATGGCTAATTGGAATATTCAATTTTGTTCAATTTTTGCCTTTTATAGTTATCTGTAAATAAAAAGTGAGGAAGGGGGGAACATAACTCACTTTAGAATAAAAATTCACTTCCTAGGTAGCACAACGTTGTGACTTAAGGGGGAACCAAGAGGGCCAAAGGGGAACGCAAAAATGGGGCCCACGCAGACACATGGAGGGACTACGCAAGAAGGGGATCACACAAGAGAAGGTGAGCCTAGGGATTGTGAGAGGCAGAGGCTATAAAATAGAGAGGAACCCCCTCATTTGGGATCATTCAGTTATGTGTATTTAGAGGTAGTCATTCGACTTCTGAGCATGTTGGCTGTTTAGCTAGTCTGCAGCACTGTTTAGTGCATCGAGTGTCTCTGTTCGGACATCTCACCCTTAGCCTCAGGGGACTTTGAGTGCCTGCTCGGGCAAGGTATTTCCTTTGGTGTTTCAGCAGTACTTTCATTAACATTCCAGTAGTGGTTTTAGCATCATTTTGGAGGACTGCACAGCACTAGGAGAGGGACGTAGTTCATTCTGGCATTGCAGGATGATTTATGCTGTGTGAGTGAGCAGGGGACCAACCCTTGCCTATCGGAGGATTTTTGACATAGTTTCCAAGTGGAGTTTCGGGTAGGATTTAGAGGGGTTTCAGAGACAGCGCAAAGCCTTGGAGGAAATGCATAGATCCCCAGGAGGGTTATTTTCAGGGGTCAACCATTCCAGGAAAGCTTTCTGAGTTTTTCTGGGTTTCTTGAGTAGAGCTTGAATCCAGAGTTTCAACTTTTTCTGAGGAGGGGAGTAGCCCCAAATCATCATTTGTTTCCTAGCAGCAGCAGTAGCATCCACGCAGAGAGGCCATTCTTGTCATTCTAAGAGTATTTATTCACTTGCCTTGTGCAAGTTGAGGTGCCATCTATCTAATCACCTCTTGTACTCATTTTATTGCTCAGTATAATAAAATGGCTTTGTTGACAACTGCGTGTCAACTACCCATAACAGCACACCCCCTTTTCTTCGCAAAAGGGATAGCGCTTGATCGACATGTCTGTTCCATTCAACAGTAATCATCCATTGGATCATATTAAGTTGTAAACCCAGTCTGCATGTTGAATTGTAAATAATCTTAGTAGAGTTGAGTTATGTATGTAAATTTCCTAGGTGGACCTAATTCTCTAGTGATAATCTACGTTCCGGAAGGTTTTTCGTCTCACCGATCCATGATCGGCAGAGTTTTCCTTCAACCTGACCCCAAAGCCGGAATAAATTTTGTCATTAGAGTCTTAGGAGAATCCTAATGTGTTAATCTGCTAGATTATGTTTGGTCGTAGAACTGGGTGGTTTATGAGGGTCTATGTCAAAGGGATTTTCCCCCTTGATATGTAAAATTGTAAAAGTCATGATGTAACGTGTCTTGAGGGTTAGGAAATGTTTTAATCCCCTCATGGGTCCTAAGTCCTAGGTCCTAGGGAATTTTTTCCAAAGGCTAAGTTCGAGGATCCATAATAAAAAATAAATAAAAATAATAATAAAAATTAAAAAAATAAAAAATTAATTAAAAAAAATAAAAATAAAAAAATAAAAATAAAAATAATTTAAAAATAAATTAGAACAATTAAAATAGAATAAAAACTTTTAAAAAAATAATAAAAATAATAATATTTTGAGTAAATAAATGCAGAATTTCAATTTTTTAATGCATTAAAAATTCGACGGATGAGATTAAGAGATATCTTGATCCTCATCGACGGTTGAGATCATTTTGACGTGGATCACTCGAACTAGCCGTTGGGAATTTTTCCTTTAAATAGGGTGCTAGGGGTCATTTGAGATCATTTAATTTGTAAGTCTTGTGCTGAAGAAGCTCTTTTGTAAACTTTTTCTAGTGCTAATAGAGAAAGACTTTGGGTTTGAAATCTTGTTGGTGTTACTCTCTTGAAGTGTTGTGAGTTATTTTATTTTCTGCATATTTTAATTTTCAGCCATTAGTAACAGCTTATTGTAGAGTATTGTTGAACACAGGTATCTTGTTCACTTGTTGGGGTTTGAATGGTATTAGAATTTCTGAAAAAAATGGCAGATATCTCCATTATATTTGGAATCTAGTATTTTTTTTGCCCTCTTTATTGATGTTTGAAGTGAGTTGTGCAGAAAACCCTTATCAGTGGGCGTTTAGGGAAGTTCTCGGCTGAACCAGCCAACTCCCACAAGCATTTTCTTGCAGAGCCCAGCCAATTTCGATCCTGGGTTTATCATTGAAGTTTGTTTCTTTTCTTGAATTGCATGAGAGATTTCTGAAGTTTTTTCACAGTAAATATGGAATTTTTGATAATATTACCGGGGATTACTGACAAATCTGGCTGCTAAAGAGCCTTAGATCTGTAAATTCGTAGCTGGTTTGTAGGGTTTCATTTTTTCCTTGCACATATTATTTTTGGCTGATTTTCCTTTCCAGGTTGCAGGGTTTCTAAAGATTTCAGAGGTTTATCTACGCTGTTTCGCTGTCCAAGGGTTTCAATTTCAATTTTGGAAGAAATTTTACATCGGTTTCATTGATATCAGCTTCTGGGGTTTGGAATATTTTTTCCAAGGACTGCAAAATCGTTTTTCAAATTCCCCAACTATCCTTAGTTGCCATAGCTGCAAAAAATAAAAAAACATAGCTCCATGCATCAGCATTTATCTGCAAACCTCACCTTCCACCATAAAAAAAAAACACTGTCAAACATCGTGGGCCTGCACCTGATTAACGCAGAAGCTATCGAGGCTTTGCGTGGGTAATGTTTCAAGTTTTTGTTTGAAGAGTGATGATAAATTCTTCAAGATCTGCGTACTGTGTCACCATTAAACATTGCTGTAAGTTGCAAACTCGAGAGTTTCTCCATCCGCCATCGAAGGAGCCTGCAAACGCATTGTAAGAAATCATGTTTTATTTTTACGGGCCAGGTTTATCAAAATTTAAATCAAAAAAGAAAAAAGTCGTGGTCCCTTGCTACCGTCAAGATTTCTCCAAGCTCTGCAAACCCCTGCATGCTACGTGGATTTGGCTTCATCGTCCCTACTGGCCATCGAATATCAAAACTCACGCAAATGGTTTTTTTGTTTTGCTATGCGTAAGTGATGGTAACATATTTTTTGATAGATTATAATTTTTTGTTTTTGGCTTTATAACAAATTAAAACAAAAATTTGTTTTTCAATTTTATTTTAGTTGTGTTCGACTTTAGATTTAAAATTTTGTTTAGACCTTATTCAGTTTTCATGCATTAGATTATTTTGATTTAGTTTTAAGTTCATATTATTTCTAGATTTATTTAATAAAAAAAAAAAAAAACTCATGAAAAATTTCGTTAAGTTTTAGTTAGAGCTTTAGATTTTAATTTAAATTTGATTTTTTTTCTATAGTTTTAGATTAGTTTAGATCAGACAAGTTTTTTTTTTTTAGTTTAAAGTTTAAAAAAAAACATAAAAAAAAATAAAAAATAAAATTTTCATAAAAGGATAAAAAAAAAAAAAATTAAGTTTAGATTTTAGATTAGATTTTAATAAATTCAAGTTTTGTTTTAGTTTTAATTTAGATTTTAATTTTAAGTTTGTTTTAAAAATTATAAAAATAAAAAATCATAAAAATATAAAAAGACATAAAAATGTTTCTTTAAATTTAGTTTTATTTAGATTTTTTTGATTGAAAGTTTCATTTAGGCTTTAATTTTCTTTTATTGATATATATATATATATATATATATATATATATATATATATATATATATATATATATATATATATATATATAAGAAAAGAATTTGTCAGTTTGAGTCTTGGTTCAGGAATTCCTTATGTTTTATCTTTTCTGCTGAGGCTAAAATTTTGATGTGGTACTAATGTTTATCATTTTTTAGCTTGCATGAATGATCATTTTGAAGATTAACTACATGAATGTAATCTCTGGCTAGCATCTTACGTGGTTGTTTAAAGCATTTATCTTTCGAAATTTTTAATCACTGGAATATCGTTATTGAGATTTAATCGCTGGATCACTATTAAAGCATTGTGCGTTTATCGAATATCTTACATTACTTGAGTTCTCTGATGGTTAATGATTGTTAATGAGTTCATCTTTCCACAACATTTGATAGATAATCTTTCAAACATTAACTCCATAAGGCACTAGTCTATTTATTTAATAAAATCAATTAAGTGCTTGTTCCTTTTCGTGCCTCCCAAACCAACTAGTTCACAGTTGGTCACCCACTTTCCTACAGGGTCTACCCCCCTTAGCCACAGGACACAGGCTTAAACGGAGAGGTCGGGGATCAGAGTGACAGCCCCGAATCTGAGCATTGTCATGACGATATGTGCGACAACAGGTTTAGCACTTTCTCGCTGCATTTCTTGTATCTGCTTATATTTCCGGTTTACATTACTATATGCTGTTTCACTGTCATTTTATCACTTCTAGGTTATTATATCATTTGCATATATTTGGTTGGAGTTTTTGCTGGGGTTTGTGGTATATTCTGAGTTAGGAATAATACAACAAATGGCACTTGGTAGTCCTAGAATTGGGGTCATATACTAAATAGGTTGAAAGGGAAAGCAAAGAATTGGAATTTCTCTTAGCAGGTTGTGCACCAACATCATTCAATGAGGTAAAATCATATGGTTGGGGTTAGACTCCCTACTCGATTAAAATTTTGTATGCCTACCTCTTAAATCTTGGACAAGCATCTTCACCTTCTATGATATGGGTGAATATCTGAAATCTGGATTGCCTCCCCAAGATCAATTATTTTTGTTAAACCTTGGCTGATAAAAAATTATTAACCACGAAAAATCTTTCAAAGTGAGGCATTCAAGGTACTTCATGGTTTTTTCTTGCAAACAAATTAGGAGACTATAAACCAATTTTTTCTCAAATGCCATTTTTATTTGAAAGCCTAGAGCTTGGTCTTACTCCCCCTTAGGAGCATAATTAACTCACCCAAAAATATTGTAGACTTAGTCAAGAGATGGGAAAGGAAATATATGGAATCCTTTGCAAGGAAAAATAAAATGAAAATGATATGGGAAACCTCTATAAAAGTAGTGTGTTAGAAACCTTGGCTAGCTAGGAACAAAATTATATTCACCTACAAAGAGGAAAATAACACCAAAGTTGCTACAAAGGCAATTGGATAAATAGGGGAAATTTACAGGGTCAAAATAATAAAATACGAATACACAAATTTGGATCCTCAAGAATTAGCATCGCTTGATTCCTTTAACATCCCAACAATTCTATAAGGCTATCAAAAGCTCAATAAGACTTGGAAAATTAGAAGTATAGGAGAGTAATTGAAGAATTGGCTCTTACAACACAAATGAATTATCCTCTTTTTTGATGGAGCAGTGAAAGGAAATCTAAGGGTGGTAAGAGTAAGGGTTTGGGTGATTATTCACCCTAAGAACAATCTGAAAACCAAATTTTCTTGGGGATTTAGAAAGGCAACCAATAATTTCATTGAATCCTATGCTCTATATCAAGGAAATAAACAAGAAGTGAACTTAAGCATCCAATATGTCATAGCGATTGAGGATTTTCTTATCAGTCTATCTAGGATTCTAAAAAGATAACTTCCTAACAACCTCAAACTTTCTTATATTATCAAAAGGATATGTAACATGCTCTGCCTCATTCCCAAAAAGCAATACTTTCATGTCTTAAGAGGGAACAGATGGAGGCTTAACGCATTGTCACCTCAATTAAGGCTCCCTTCTATTTACAAACTTTAACCAATGGGAGGAGACCTGGTATCTTATGGAGTCACTAATGAAGGATAAGTTAATGAAATGATGTGGAGTGACCCTAGTAATCCCTTTCATGGAAGAGTTAGAAGGATAAGGCTTGGCTTGTTTGCTTTCTAAGAAAGGTACAATGTCTTCTAGGGAAAGGAAGGGATGATTTAAGGGTTAGGTTTATGGGATATCACTTGTGAAGGGGTTCCCTAATACATAAAATCCTTGTTATAATTGGTGTTCGAGATGGTTCTTCGAGAAGGTCTTTCAAAAGAGTAGGACCACACAGGGCCAAGTGGACCTAATTTGGGGTATGAGGAAAGAATGTAGCAACCAATGATATTCTTACCTTAGAAAGGGTGTGGAAAGGATCAAAGAACGTATTTTCACTTGAAGATGTTGTTTTGACCCTATGAGGTTCTAGCCTTAGGGATGTCAAGGCAATTTTTGATCTTAGAGCTAATGCTTGGCTTCTCTCCCAACTCCACTGTTGGAATGGCTTAAAAATTGGAAAATAGCTTCAGGAGAGGCCTACGCATGATACCCTAGGAGATAATGTTTTTTTGATGGCTATCTTGTTGGGAAATTGATTCCCTAGGTACCCCAACTTGGCTAGACCTAGAAGGAGGTGAAATAATATGAGTTTTAGTGACCACCCTTGGTATATCGTGGGTATATCAGTGCCTTAATCTGAGGGAGAATCGATTTGATGATGAATATGAGTAGGATTTCTTGGTTCCCAATCAAGGAGGCCTCAAGATCAGTTCACTAGCCTTTTAAGTCAAGAAGAAGCAACCTTGGAACTTTTATACTTCGATGTGCAAGAGGAATGGCTTATCAAGGTTGAATTATTTGATAGAATTACCCCTAGGATATTTTGCTCGTATTACATGGCTCATACATTGAGATATTTTATAATAGAGACAAATTCCACAATTTTAAGCAGTGAATGCATGCAACAATTAGCCCTAGAACAACGAAAATCCTAGTCCAACATATATGACAAAAGTAAACAAGAATAAAATGAAAAAGCATGTAATTACATGTAACATAGTATATCCAACCATTCATAATTGACAATAGAGAACCTCCAAGAGAAGATAGACCCATATCCACACATCAAAATCCATCCAGAAAGCTCCAATTCATCCTCTAGAAAAAGAGTGAAAATCTCAAGAGGGAGAAGTCATCCCAACCAAAAGTGATGATGAGAAAATGAACTCATATTACTTGTATTTATACACAACTTATGAATTTTATTAGCCTTCTTAGCCTGCATAAGCCCCAGAAATAAAATAATGTTCTAATAATTCAATTTTTGGTGACAAGACCACCAAGTTAGCTCATGAATGAAAAATTAACCCTCTCAAAAGGTCAAATAATAATCTATGCTTGTCATAGGGCTCTCTGAGAGGCCTAATGAGGTCAACGAGTGCAATAATGAATAATAAGACACTCAAAAGCAATGGACAAGGGGTTGGCCCCTTGTAATAACATGTGATGCTCCAAATCCTAATGGGTTTCCAAACAAGTCGAATATGCTTGTAGATCACATGCAATGTTTTTCTCCCATGTATGCGATACTTGTACATCTAGGTGTCAATGTCAATCAATATGATTGTGGGCTATGAATAATAAACATAATCCTTCTTTCCTGTAGATCACATAAAATGTTTTACTCCAATTTGTTAGAATAT
Organism: Pinus taeda; assembly: GCA_000404065.3. NCBI lineage: Eukaryota > Viridiplantae > Streptophyta > Pinopsida > Pinales > Pinaceae > Pinus > Pinus taeda. Next base: position 25,860 of record APFE030833418.1, read on the forward strand.
TCTGGCACATAGGAAATAGCTAAGTATAACTTGGTCTAGTGTAGAGTTAGGTAATGTGTGTTTTTCCTATGTACTTTTGTAACTTACAATCCGACGGTCACGATATGTAGTGATCTGATGATTCATTCTCTCCTCGATATTACCGACACTTGATTCGTGGCTTAACACCCAATTGATCCATGATCTCTACTTAAAGAGCATGGAGGGTCATTTGTAGCGTAACCATTCATGAGAGAAGCTTATGTAAATTTTCATTCTTTTATTAATAAATTGCCTAAAGTGGTCGTGTTGGCTTAGGTCGTGGATTGTTTCCCTCTTTGAGGGTTTTAACCACATCAACAATATTGGTGTATTGATTTGTGATTTGTTTGTGAGCAGTGTCCTTTGGTGTTCTATCTGAGGAACTTACCTTGTAAATTCCTACATGGTATTAGATCTATTTGAGGGCCGCATCCATTGGTGATCCAAATCTAAAGCCGATAGAACTGCATCTGACTGTCGTTTCTTAGATAAACTGTTACTCACTGCTTTCGAGACGAGAGGACTTATCTATTGTGTTAGGAGCATTTGTTCCAGTGAGGAACCCGTTTCGTTTGACGTGAAAAGGTTTTTGGTAGCCCTAGCTACAACATTTTTAAGATCTGGAGGTATATAATGTTTATTTCCAGCTTTTAGTTATTTTCTCTCTATTTATTTCGGTTTATTTAGCTCTTTTTTTTAATTACCAGATCTATACCTTTCATTTTTGCGTATGCTCTTTGCCTCGTGACTCTGTGCAATCTGGGCAAATCAGAAACAGAAAGGAAGTATTTTTCTCATGCGTATGCTCTTTTTTGTTGTGCCTTAGTGTGATCTCGAAAAATCAGAAACATTGAGGAAAATATTTAGTTTCTAACTAAAGCTAACTTCAAGCTGTAAGGTTTTGTTTTTTTTTTGTACGTCCATGTTGGGTTTTGTGTTTTGTAGGAAAAAAAGAGCTTTCTCAAGTAATCACACACCCCAAAGCTTCTCTAACTAAAAACAAAAACCCCCCTTCCTTTTTTCCAAAAATTACTAACCTTTTAATCTAGCTCACTGGGTCCAAAGCTACTTTATGAGAATAGAGGTCTTGAGTTCAAGTCTTTATTTTTGTTGAGCTAATTAGATTAAGTTTGGAAAGAAGGTAGATTTTTTTTTACATATAACATTATCATTCATTTCTGCACATTCTCGCACTTCTCGGCATCTTCAACAACTTTTCTTCAAAAAGCCATAACGTCTTCATCCGAAAGCTGTTTCTAGAGCTGTTTTTTTTAATCAGCCTAATTTTTTAAGATATTTCCATTGGAACACTTAGTTTCAGCATCTATAGCTTCAGTTTCTATTAAAATGGAAAGTCCATGCCAACTTATTCTTGACAACACCAACTACTTCCAATGGTGGTCCTACATTGTGGATTTACTTAGAAGTAAAGGTCTTTATAGAATAGTCTCAGGCCAAGAAACCAAACCAAAAGATGAAGATAAGGCAGCCAAATGGGAAAATATGCAAGATCAAGCATGTGGGTTGATAGGGATGTCTATTTCTCTAGACCATAGATTCCATATCGCAGAACTTTATACTCCTAATGAAGCAATAAAGTAGATAACTAAAGTTTTGGAATTAAAAATGAACTTAGAGCCCATCAACTTGAAAATGAGTTGCTTACATTGGACCCCAATAATTTTTCTTCCATTGAAGATTTTTTGTCCAAGTTCAAGACCCTTAGACTTCTCTTGGAAGGTGTTAAGGTTAAGAAAGAATATGGTAACCTTATCTATTCCATTCTTACTAAGTTGGCATCAACCTACTCTGTGTTTGTTTCCACCTTCCATTCTACAAGAGAAGCCTTCATTTCTCAAGGACAAGACTACAAGTCCCCTTCCTGTGATTCTTTAATAAGAGAACAAGAAAAACTCTTACATCTTGGTCTTATTAATCTTGGAAACTCTTCTAAGAAATCCTTAGCTGCCCAATAGCAACCAAATTCAAATATTCCTAAGAAGTTGTATCCTAAAAAGAATGGTCCTAAACCAAACAAGGGTCCTAAGCCATTTCAGTCTCAAAATAATAAAAAAACATTTTAACAAAATGATAAGGTAAATAAAAACAAAGGGAAGAAGACTAATAGACATTGCCACTTTTGTAATCGAGATTGCCAATTAGAATCCAAATGCTTTAAGAAGATGGAAGCCTTGGAAGTAGTAATGAAGAAGCATAGCATCCATATGGAGCACTCAACAACTTCAACTTCATCTTCAGGAATAACACTTTCTGCATGTGGTTTTCAAGCATCTCAGTCTGGATATGCACTAAATGTATCTTCTTCTTCTCATTCTCATGAGTGGCTCATTGATTTTGGAGCTTCTTATCACATGGCCAAAAACAAAGCCATGTTTTCTTCTTTAAATGATTGTAACACCAAAAATATATATGTTGGTGATGATAGATCTCTTAGTGTTGTAGGGACTGGAACTATTCATATAGAAAATGGTCAATTCAATGATGTATTATGTGTTCCAACCTTATCCTGCAACCTTCTACCTGTATATCAGATAACTCATTCAGATGAAGGTAAAATCATTGAATTTTCACCTCACATTGTTGTGATTAAGGACCTAAGAGATCCTAGATAGATTTTAGCTATTGGAAATGTTGATGATTCTACAAAGTTGTATAAGTTTAACAACTTTGGGTCATCAAATCTTCCCTTGGTATTTGTTGCTCATAATCATGAAGTGAGCAAACTTTGGCATGAACAATTTGGTCACTTAAACTATTGCTCCCTTTAAAATCTATGTAAAGAAAATATGGTGTCAGGTCTTCCAATGGTATCTTGCAGAGATGGTGTTTGTTCTGGATGTGTACTCAGAAAATATCATCAGGATAGTTTTGAAAAATGTGCCTCTTGGCATGCCTCAACCCCTTTACAGCTTGTGCATAGTGATTTATGTGGTCCACTAACAGTTGTTTCATTCTTTGACTACAAGTATTTCTTAACATCCATTAATGATTTCTCCAGACGCACTTGGGCATACTTCTTAAAACTCAAGAGTGAAGTATTTAACATGCTCTTGGCCTTTAAGGCCTTTGTTGAAAAACAATCTGGACATCAAATTCTTAAGCTAATATCTGATAATGGTGGAGAATTTGTTAAAAAAAAATTCATCAACTTTTGCACTGAGAATGGAATTCAAATGCAACATATTGTTCCATATACTCCATAAAAAAATGGTGTAGCTGAAAGGAAGAATCACACCTTAAAGGAAATGGCTAATTGTATGCTTCAATCTAAAGGACTTAGTCTTAATTTTTGGGCAGAAGTAATTAACTGTGAAAATTACATAATAAATCACACTCCTACTAAGGTTTTAAGGAATATCACTCCAGAAGAAGCATGAAGCTCAATTAAACCAGATGGAAGTCACTTTCGTGCTTTTGGAAGTGAAGCATGGGCTCATATTCCAGATGAGAAACATAAAGCTTTAGAACCTAAGAGGAAAAAATGTATTTTTGTTGGATATTCTGAAGATGTCAAAGCATACAGACTTATTCCACTTAAGTCCAAAAATGTTATCATTAGAAGAGGTGTAAAGTTTGTTGAAAATATATCAGCCTACGAGCCTAGTTCGGTAGATGTGCCACCTCTCTCTGTCCCTTCTACTTCTAAAAATATTTCTTCTTCAGATGATGACAGCGAGGATGACAATCCTCCCCCACCTTATGAGAATCCTCCTTCAGCTCCTCAGCTTCCAAAATGGGTTCGTGCTACTCGGGATACAGTAGGTTCTCTTGCTGGTGATCCTACAATTCAACAATGTACACGTTCTCAGCTTGATAGAGCCTCTTCTTTACTAGCTCAAGCTTCAGTTAATTATGATCCTGACACCTTTACAGAAGCTTTAGGCCATCCAGATTTGGACGCAGCTATGAATTAAGAATATCGTTCACTATTAGCAAATGATACATGGGATCTTGTTCCCCTTCCAAAGGGACGAAAACTTGTTAGATGCAAATGGGTTTACAGAACCAAGTATGGACCAGATGGAAAAGTTGATAAACATAAAGCTCGTCTTGTTGCTAAGGGTTTTTCACAAGTTGAAGGCATTGACTATACTAAAACCTTCTCCCCTGCTGCCAAAATGAATTCTATCCACCTTGTTCTTTCAAATAGGAAGTCGATCAAATGGATGTTAAATCTGTCTTCTTACATGGGGACTTGCATGAAGAAATCCATATGGAACAACCTACTGGCTTTATACAAATAGACTCTAGCCTTGTATTTCAGCTTAAGAAATCCCTTTATGGTCTCAACCAAGCCCCTCGGGCTTGGTATGCCAAAATGGATAGCTTCCTTTTAGAAACTGGATTTTCTAGGTGTCATTCTAACAATACTGTCTACACCAAGAAAGTGGGCAAGTCTCTTATCATTCTTTTTCTTTATGTTGACGATCTTATCCTTACTGGTAGTGATCCCAACCTTATAAACCATGTGAAGTCCAACCTTAAAAATAAGTTTGAAATGACAGAGTTAGGACACTTGCATTATTTTCTTGGTCTTCAAGTCTTCCAATCCAAGGAAGGTATTTCCCTTTCCCAGTCCAAGTATGAATGTGATCTTCTATGCCATTTTCACATGGAAGACTGTAAGCCAACCCCTTCTCCCTTTCAGTCTAGAGCTAAACTTTTAGTCACTTGTACTTCCCCTGAAGTTGATGCTACCTTATACCGTCAACTTGTAGGAAAACTTTTGTATCTGACCCATACTCGTCATGACCTTTCCTTTGTTGTTGGCCTTACTGCTTGGTTTATGCAAAACCCACATGAAAGTCATTAGAAAGTAGCTAAAAGAATACTTCGTTATGTTCGAGGTACAGTTCAGTTTGGGATTCATTACAGTGCAAAAGCATCTCCTCTATTGGTTGGTTTCACTGATTTTGATTGGGCTGGTGACCCTAATGATCAGAAGTCTACTGCAGGTTATTTGTTCACTCTTGGTTCAAGACCTATTACATGGGCTTGCAACAAACAAAGTGTTATTTATCTTTCTTCAGTAGAAGCAGAGTATCGTAGTGTTGTAGAAGCTAGTAAGGAATCCCTGTGGCTTTGTCAAATCCTGTCAGAGTTTGGCTTTCAGCAGCAGCATCCGACTACACTTTGGTGTGATAATCAAAGTGTCATTCAACTATGAAAAGATCCAGTCCAAAATCAGCGCAGCAAACACATTGAACTGCACATGCACTTCATCAAAAAGCTCATTCACGACCATGTTCTTGAAGTTCAATATTGTTCCAAAGATGATCAAGTTGCAGACATCTTTACAAAGGCTCTCATAGAGGTGAAGTTTACTAAACTTCGATTTATGGTTAGAGTTCAAGAAGTTGTCACTAAGGGGGGATAGTGTCACGCCCCCAATTCTTTTTTCCTTTAATTGGCTGGGTGCGGCACCGCCTAAGTAACCAACCTTTTCCATAGTTATGCTACTTTACAAACTACGCCTTCATTCATGTATAAAAACTTCAATTATATTATAATGTGCGGAAACCATTATAACAACATGATAAACGATAACACGAACATCAAGAATATGCAAGAGAAGACTTCTTTTTATTATATAATAGATTTCATTACAATGTCCTGGAGCGTCGCTCCACCGCCGTTATAACCCAAGGCGGGCGCCTGCCCGTGCAAGAGCGCACGGCGGTCGCACCTCCACCTTCACTAAAATATACAATATAATGTCTGCCCGAACGGGCAGGCGCGCCCGTGCACACCTGCACGATCCACAACCAAGTGTTGGGCGCCCAACACTACCGTCGTTCGCATACACCTATGGGCGGGCGGTTCACCCACGCCCTCACCCGTGTGCCTTCACCCGGTGGGTGGGCGGGCGGTTACCCACGCCCTCACCTCGTGTATCTCTGTCCGTCGTGCGAGTCACCACTTCCAACCGCGCTACCTCGAGTCGCCTCGCCCGACCGGCGGGCGCATCACCCGAACTGCGGTGCACTTCCCCTCTTCACACTTCCACCTTGTGCGATGTGCTCTCGCACTCCAAAACCGAAGATATGTGATGTGAGTTCACTACCATTTCAACCAAGCATTCACCAAGTTTATATGCTCTCGTGTGGGTGGCGACCTCCCATGGCTGACCCACCAATTCCACCGTTCGCCAACACGCCGACGCCCTCAAGTCATGTGCGGAGCCCCCTCACTAAGTCGGATCGCCCACACCTGTTCACACCTTGGTTTGCCTATAAATGGTGTGGTTTTCATGCCTTAGCCATTTTCGCATAGATGAGGAACGAGCACGCCCATCACTATAACCGCAGGCGTTACATCCTCCCCCACTAAAAATCATTATCGCCCTCGACAATCTTGATCATCTCAGTATCCTCCGTTCATACCTCGCAATCTTCCTCTTCCATTTCCAAAGTGAGTCCTTCGATTCCCAGCTCTCCTCTTCCGGTGCTTCCTTCCATCTGACAAGGTACTCTTGTTTCTGGTGGCAACCAATCCCTGTAGTCCTAAAGCTCAAAATCTTCTCCAACTCCAAGCCTGGTTTGTCCACTATCCCGACTAGTCCTCTCAGCAGTTCAGCTCTCTCTTGATGGTCTGAATCAAGTCTGCATCTCTTCAACTGACTAATGTGAAAAACTGGATGCTTCATGTGCATATGGTGCAGAAGATCCAACTCGTAAGAAACCTCCCCCACTCGCTTCTTCACCTAAAATGGTCCCTCATACTTTCGTATCAGTTTGGTGGCCGTCCCCTTGGCTGGTTGAAACTGCTCCCCGGTAATCCTGAGAAACACCATATCTCCCACACTGAAGTGTACATCCCGTCTTCCCCTATGAGCATACTTCTTCATCCTCCTTACAGCATCGTGCAAGTGTAACCGTGCCAACTCCAAGGTCTCCTCCCAAGCCTTCATGAACCTCTTCGCATAAGGACTCCTCAAAATACCTGTTGTCTCAACGGTGTGCGGTGCAACCGGCATCTTCCCATTCACCAACTCAAATGGACTGTACCGTGTCGCAGAACTCTTTTGAATATTGTAGCTAAACTGAGCAATATCCAAGAGTTCAGGCCAATTCTTCTGATCAACCGTCACATAATGTCTCAAGCAGTCCTCCAGCAATGCGTTGATCCTCTCAGTCTGCCCATCTGTCTGCGGATGGTAGCTCGAACTCCTTAACAACTTTGTGCCAAATAACTTGAACAATGTGGTCCAAAATCTCCCTGTAAAACACAGATCTCTATCCGACACAATACTCAACGACATTCCCCAATACTTCACTATGTTCTTAAAGAACAACTCTGCAGTCCGCTCGGCTCCACAAGGTATCTTTGTCAAAACAAAGACATCATACTTGGAAAAACGATTAACCACGACCATGATCCCATTATACTCCTGCACCTGTGGTAACTGAGTGATGAAGTCCATCGAGACACTCATCCATGGCCTCTTTGGAATCGGTAAAGGCTGCAACAGTCCTCCTTGCCTCTGAGTATCTGATTTGTCCTGCTGACAAATGATGCACGTATGTACATACTCCTCGACATCCTCTCGCATCTTCTCCCAAAAGAACCCCCTCTCCAACAATGCCAAAGAACGACGCTGCCCTGGGTGGCCAACCCATGGAGAATCGTGGCACTCCTTCAAAAGGTGCCTCCTGAGACCAGATGTCTTTGGAACATAGAGTTGGTTTCCAAAGAACAAGTAATCCTCCCGTAGAAAGAACTTTCGTGTCTTCCCTTCCTTTATCTGCTTCACTATATTCTGCGCCAAAGTATCAGTTTCAACACTTTTCTTGAGCTTATTTTGCATCTCTTCTGACATCTGAATTCGACTCCTACTCCTCTCTGCCCGGTCTTCTCCTTCCAATGCTGCAAGTTGTCCCTTCCTGCTAAGGGCATCTGCTACCGCATTGTGCCTTCCCGGTCTATACTCGATAGTCATGTTGAATTCTGCCAAGAAGTCCTACCAACGAGCTTGCTTCGCAGAAAGCTTCGGTTGTGATGCAAAATAACTTGCTGCAATGTTGTCAGTCTTGACAACAAACGACTTCCCAATTAGGTAATGCCTCCACACATGGAGATAGTGAATGATTGCAGTCATCTCCTTCTCATGAACCGGATACCTTCGTTCTCTATCTTGCAACTTCCAACTCTCATACGCCACCAGATGCCCATCCTGCATAAGAACCCCTCCTATGGCAAAATATGAAGCATCAGTGTGTACCTCAAACGGTCTCTCGAAGTCAGGCAACTTCAGTATCGGTGGCTGTAACCATCCTCCTCTTCAAGTCATCAAATGCCTTTTGACATTTATCCATCCAACACTACCTCTTGTCTTTCTTCAATAGGTCTGTCAGTGCCGATGTCACCTTGGAGTACCCCTCTACAAACTTATGTTGGTAGTTGGTCATGCCCAAGAACACCCTCATCTCATGGACATTCTTCGATTCAACCCAATCCTCGATCGCCTTCATCTTGCTCGGCTCCATCTGTATGTACCATTGACCAACTATATGCCCAAGGAACGGAATCTCGGTCTAAGCGAACACACACTTAGACTTCTTCAAGAACAACTGATTTTCCCTCAGTGCCTCGAACACCATCGCCAAGTGCTTCTTATGATCCTCCATGTTGTCACTGTACACCACTATATTGTCCAAGTACACTACTACGAACGAATCCAAGTATGGTCGTAGAACATCATTCATCAAAGTGAAAAACGTAGTAGGAGCATTGCACAACCCAAATGGCATAACAAGGAACTCAAAGCTACCATACCTTGTTACTATTGCGGTCTTCTTCTCGTCTCCTTCAGCTATTCGCACCTGATAATACCCATGCCTCAAGTCCAGCTTGGAAAACACTCGGGCTTTCACAATCTTGTCAAAGCAATGAGCAGCCAATGGCAAAGGATACCTGTTCCTTACCGTCTGCTTGTTCAATGCACAGTAATCACAGCACATCCGTAGCTCATTCAAATCCTTCTTCCACTGGAACAATATCAGAGCTCCATAAGGGGACCTTGAAGGTCTAATGAAACCTGCATCAGCTAACTCCTTTAGCTGTCGTTTCAATTCCTCCAACTCAGGCCCTGATAAACGATAAGGTGCTTTAGCCGGGGGTTGCTTCCCTAGTTCAAGTTCAATGCTATGGTCCACTGCACGCCTTGGTGGAAGTTTCTTTGGCAGCTCATCAGGCATCAAATCCACATACTTGGTCAGCACTTCAGAAATCTCGGCTGGAATAGGTGTCCCCACTCCATCACCTTCGACTCCCTTGAACATCACCATATATGTCTCCATATCTGAATCCTTCATAACCTTCTCCAAACTTAGTGCAGAAACATGCTGCACCTTGACTTCCCTCCTTTGCCTATGAGTGGGCAAAGTCCAAGTTTGTGACTGTCCAACCAGCACCACCTCATCACAGAAGGGGACAACAATAGCCCTGTTGCCCTTTAAGAAATCCTATCCAAGTATCATATCAAAGTCATTCATCTCCATCACCGTGAAGTCCAACTGAACCTTCCAGTATTTTATCTGCACGGGCACTTCGTGTACCAAACCCGCCACCTTAGCTCTTTAGTTCACTGCCTTGACCTCCATATTCAATGGGAAGATCATCAGTCCAACCTCTTTTTCCAATCATGTCGTCATCAAGTTATGAGTGGCCCCCATGTCCACCAGAGCTTGAATGGTCTTGCCACGGACCATAAAGTCCATGAAACCCAGATTGTTCATCCATGATTTCTCCGTAACTTTTCCCTGCATACATACCCATTCACTGCATTCATCATCAAGCAATGGCTTCACCACCTGTGAACCTGCTCTGATACCACCTGTCACTCCCCCAATTCTTTTTGCGTTAAATTGGCCGGGTGCGGCACCGCCTAAGTAACCAACATTTTCCATTATTGACTTACTTTACGAACTACGCCTTTAAACATTCATATTAACCATGAATAACTTCATAATGTGTGGAAACCATTATAAAATAGCATGATAGAACAACAAAAATAATACAACCATATGCAAGATAATCTTTTTTATTATGTAAGAGTTTTTGTACAATGGATAGGTGCGACGCTCCACCGGCGTTCATAACCAAGGTTGGGCGCCCGCCCGTGCAAGAGCGCAAGGCAATCACATCTCGCCTTACCCAACAATACAATATACAACATATAACGCGCACACAAGACTTTGCCCGAACGGGCAGGTGCGCCCGTGCACACCCGCACGACCACAAACTGACTTACGTTCAACTGAACTCACACCCGGCGGGCGGGCGCCTCACTACGCCCTCCACCCGCACCTCTGACTGCCTACACGAAGTCCATGTCACCTTGCCCGACACGCTGGGTGCATCTCCAACGCGCCTCCAATTGCGGTTAAGTGCGACTTTGCACTTCCTCATAGAGCAATGAGTGAATGCGATGTTCGTTGGTTTGAATGACCAACTCTCCACAATTTTATACGCTCCAATGGTGTGGCGACCTCACCCACGGCCGACCCACCAAAGCACCCAGCCGACGCGCTCAAACGATGTGTAACACCCTCCTCTCAAGTCAGCCTACCCGTCATTTGCCACGCCCAACTCACCATATAAACGATGGTTCGCCAATACGCTCTCATAATCATGTTGCGCCTTTGGTTACCATCGCACTTTTAGACAGTCGATTTTCGCGGAGGTAGGCACGCACGGTCGGTCGCCCGATGACCGCAGGTCATTACAATCAGAGTCTCACTCAACTAAAAGAGCTCTTGAGAATTTCATATGTTTTTAGAAGTAGTGAAGTTTTTAAGATTTTATATATAAGTGAATAATAATAATAAAATAATAATAAGAATATAATATAAGTGGATATATATATTTAGTTAGATATAATTAAAAGTATATTAAATTAATGATATCTAATTTTATTAGATATAATTATTTTTTAATATTATAATCTAGTACGAAGGAGATGTGTTAAAAATATTTCACTTTTATTTTCATAGTCATAAATAAAATATTTAATGTCTATTTATTATATCAACTCTAAAGTAAGTCATATATTTACCTTATAAATATTTCAATATAATACTTAAATAAAAGTTTGAATATTCATGTTAAGAGAGAGAGAGCGTGCACATATGTGTATGTTTCGATCATATTAAAGTATGTCAATTCCTAGAAATAATACAAATTTGGGTCATAAATAAAATATTTTATTATGCAAGGCTAAATGATATTCAGTCGAAAAAGAAGAATTGCATTTTTATAAGAAATATAAACAAAATCAGAATGTACAGAGCTGTGATCATATCAGATCACCATCCAGATCATACTGAACATAAAAAAGAACCAAATCGAACCACATAGAGCATTGGACAAGATCATAAGCCATACAGACAGACTATCCAGCCGCCAGCCCAGAGAGAGACTCTGAACTGGATGAAAAAGAGAGATATTGCCACAAAGATGGCGTGAACCGGAAACCAAAACCATTGAGGCCCATTCTAATCTACATGCTGCAATTTGTCTCAAATCCAAAAAAAAAACATATATGAGCAGGCCCTGCAAACATATGAACAGAAGCACATAAACCATCAAGAAACCAAAACATCTTCCATAAGGACGATAGCAAGGAAAAAAACAAAGATCAAAAATCAAGAGGGGAGAAATCCTGAATGGAGTAGACTTCGTCCTCAAAAAGAACCTGTAATGACCACAAGCCTGGATCCAATCTGAGCCCATTTTTAGACAGCTCATCTGCAACCAGATTGAGGTCCCTCTTGATATAAAGAATAAACACCCCTATAGACCTGTTCCATAGAAACATAATCCTCTCCATCCAACCAGAGAGCTGCAGATTACTGATGCAGCTCTTACCACAAATACCATCCACCAGGACCTTGGAATCCCCAAAGATGGAGATATCCTGAAGATCGAGAAAAAAACAGAACTGAAGAAGGCCCGCAAGGGCCATAGCTTCCGCCTTAGAATTTGAACCGCTGCCACCATTCCAGGACAGAAGAAAGCGGCAAACTTCATTGACCACGATACAAAATCCACACCCACAAAGGCCCTCCTGCTCAGCCCCATCAAAAAAAGCTCTCGGAAATATAGACAAATCCGGCTGAGACAAACTATCATTCAAGACAGGGCCTTTTGAAGATCGAGACGGGATTGATTCATAAATGGAAGCAATGGAAAATAAAATATCCTGAAATTGAAAGGCCCTCCCTTCAAACACTGCTTTATTCCGCCAAAGCCAAATGCACCGAAGCGTAATAATAAAGATTGCTCTCCAGGCCTTCTTTTGGGAACAGCACCAGAAGAAAGCCTCACCCACCGAGGAGAGAGAAGGATGCAAGATACCATGGTCATGTTCCAAACTCCGGCACAACGGCTGTGTCATTTTGCATGCAAAGAAAAGATTGAAGTTGGATTCATCCTCAACCCAGCAAAGAAAACAAACACCCGGACCCTGCCACCCACGCCTCTTCAAATTATCCCAGGATAGATTCCTGTTGTGGAAGGCCAACCACGCAAACAGAGACATTTTTAAAGGACAACCTGAATTCCATAAAATGGGCGGAAAAGGTGGCTGAAGCCACGAAGGAACCATACCAATCAAATCTTTATATACATCCTTTACTTGGACCTCATACAATGTCTTTGAACTCTTCCAGATTAAAACATCATGCTCCCTAGATCGGAAGAACCCACAGTTCCTGAGGCGAATTTTAATGCAGTTCCATAGAGAGGCTATATGCGCAGGCATGCACAATTGATCGGCATCCTTCCAGATGGGGAAAGGGCCATTCCATTCAGCAATAAGACTTCCCCAGAAAAAGATGCCAACCCTGTGGAAAAAGTATAGCAATGGCTCTTGAATATCAATTTTTTCCGATCCACTCATGAAGGAGTCGATTCCAATAAGAAGATTTTCAACTGTTTGAAATTTCCAAACGAGACTTTCAAGAAAAAAATTTCCAATCTTTTGCATGCTATGCCAGACTGGAGAGCCCCCAAACGACCGGAGATGCTTCCTTCTGAACCAATATACCAGACACTTCCTTTTTAAATACTTAACCCGGATAATATTACTCCACGGGCCATTCCCAAACACGCCTCTCCACATCGAATTACAAAGTAAAGCCTTGCCGAAGGACCTCAGATCCAAGAGACCCCAACCACCGAGGCTCTTAGACTTGGAAATGTTGGAAAGAGAGGACAGATGGTATTTTTTCCTCCCCTCCCGGTCTCCCCAAATAAAACGGGCTGTCAATCTGTTCATTGCCGAAATAATGCTGACTGGGAAGGAGAATAAATGAGCCAAATATACCACCAAGGGAAAGAAACCTAAACTGCCAACTAAATATCCTCTTATGAAACTTATCTAGAATCCATCCCCAGTCTGCCTTTTTGTACCCCATGGCTTTCAGTTGAAACCCGAGGTACTTCAACCCACCCGCAATAGGAAGGGCTTTGATTCCAAACTTCGCCGACAACCAGTCAATCAATTCCCGGTCCGAGTCATTGTGGAAAAAATCAGACTTATCCAGATGGATATTGAGACCCGTAGCTTTTTGAAAATTCTCCAAAATATCAAAATAGCACGACCAAGAAACTTTGCATAACATTCCAAAAATAATGATATCGTCAACAAACAGGTTGTGAGATATTGAAATACTCCTACAAAGCATAAGAGGACTAACTTTGGCTTCTTCAACAGCTTTATTAATGTGGAGACTAAGGGTATTCATTACCAAAATGAATAACAGAGGCGATAAAGGACATCCTTGACGAAGCCCTCTGGATGCAGCAAAAAAAGGGGACGGGATTCCATTTATAATCATCGAGAAGTTCACCAGCTCGACACACGCCATAATCCAATTTGTCATACCAGAGTTTAAGCCAATCTTAACCAAAAGGCACCTGAGAAAACCCCAGTCAAGGTGATCGTATGCCTTTTGGAGATCAATCTTAAGGATTGATGCATCCCGCTTCTCTTTCAGAATAGAGTAAAGACCTTCCTGTGTGCTTGCCATTGCATCCTGAATGTTCCTCCCACTTAAGAAAGCATGCTGCTCTAACGAAATATGCTCTGATAGAAAGACTTTAATCATTTATGCAATTATTTTAGCAACAATCTTATAAGAAATATTGCATAACGAGATCGGCCGAAAATCCGAAAAGGACTTAGCATCATCTTTCTTTGGGATGAGCACAATATTGGTGGCAGCCATCTTTGAGTTCATACTGCACGTTCTTCTTGTAGCCTCAACCATCTTTAACAGATCCCCTTTGAGCAAATCGAAGAAGTGTATAGAAAACTCTATTGACTAGCCGTCAGAGCCTGGACATTTATCAGCTTTGAAAGCCTTCATAACCCCAAGCAATTCTTCCTTTGTGACTTTTTGGAATATTTTAACATTTTCATCCTCATCGAACATTTCTGGGAATATTTCAATACCCCACAAGATATCATTGAAGTTACTGATCTCCGACCTTTGAAATTGCCTCCCAAAGAAGCTTACTGCTTCATTTGTAATATCCTGTTGGGAGACAATAAACTGACCGTTGTCTTTTTTGATCTTCCATATGGCATTTTTTTCCCTCCTAACATTTGAAACTTTGTGAAAAGCCTTTGAATTCTTGTCCCCATCTTTTATCCAAGTCATCTTGCTTTTTGGCCGCCAGAAAGATTCCTCTTGTTCCATGATTTTAATTTTCTTTTTTTGCAATTCTTTTATAAGACATCACGACTCCAACGTCAGCCTATGAGAATCAAGGACTTCTGATGCCACACCTAAAGCCCTCTGAATATTCCTTAATTCTTCCCTATTTGATTGCCTTTTTTCATATTGCCAATTTTTCACAATCCGCCTCATATAATCCATTTTGTCCCTGAAGGTCATCAGAAGAGTAGAAACATCTTTTTTGCTAGTCCAAGCTTTGTTTATGAGCTTATTAAAGCCCGGATCCTCCAGGTGCGAGCTATTGAACTTGAAAGAGTATCCCTTTCTGACACTACTCTGACTCTAGCCAAGCTTGATCGGCCTGTGATCCGAGATAAAAATATTTTCTATTGAGGAGAAAGGCATACCCATATAGTCGATCACACTGGCATGAATTAGGAACCTATCCAATCTCTTTGCCACATAAGCTTAATTATTCCTTCCATTATCCCAAGTCGGTCTCATTTTTGAGAGATAAACATCCAGATAATTTCTTTTAAGAAATTCGTTTTTCAGTCTATCTGCTATCGGGTCTTTTTTCCTTTTGCATCCCCATACCTCATCCATGTTCAAGGTAAGATTTAAATCATCTGCAATCAGAAGATTTTCCACATCAAAAAGGTCAGACTCCAATACTTTTTCCCAAAAGACCAGTCTGTCCCTGTATGGCGCATACATATTGAGAATATTGATGGGAGAATTATGTCCTCTCAGAGTGGCAGAAATAAGAATCCCGGGCAGACATCTATAAGGTTTCGCCTTGATCCAAGAAGGATCCCAGAGAACAACCAACCCACCCGAGAGACCCTGAGCTTCAGTGGTAGATATATGCCATGAAGCAAACATCTTCCTAAAATAGGAAACAACAACATGGACATCGTGCATTATCTCCTGAATTAAAATGATTTTCAAATTTTCAGAAAGGAAATTTTTTTTTAAAGCCAGAAATTTTGGATCCGCCCCCAAGCCTCTAATATTCATGGAGATTACAAAATTCATTTTGGAGATATATCGGCCTTGCATGCTCTAAGAGGCTTGTCTTCAGACATGTCAATTATTGGAACATCAACCAACGACAAATTACGGATCCCTCGACCCTCCCCCCGCCCTCTGAAATGCCTGCTTCCCCCTTTTGATTTCCTTCTCACCGTGATGTTCTTGGCAGACGATGGACTAATATGAGGAGACAATCGATCACGAGGCTTATGGATTGTGAGCTCAGAAAGCTGGAGTGATTTATTGCGCAGCAAGAAATCCAAATCACTTCCTACCGAGTTTGTAGGCGAAGAGGTAGGCGAATTAATAGGCGTAGGAGAGATCATAATTTCTTTGCCTGTCAATTGATTCTGAGGATGAGACGAGGTGTAATGAAAATGGTTTACAATGTCCGGGCCAGAACGAGGAGGGGGAGACAGACTAGGGCAAGGGATCTCATGGTCCGAGGCAGGCTCCAAAGGAGGATTAGGTGGAAAGGAAGGTTCCGGAAAATGACGGATGACAGGGGAGTCGCGGTCCGACGCAGTCTCCAAAGGGGGCATGGACGGAGAAATAGGCTCTGGCAAAGAACGGTTGGTAGGCCAAGCAATCTGCAATACAGATCTTGGGGGCGAGGCAAAGAAACATGAGACGGAGCCGAGGGTTCAATTGGATCTGGTACAGGAAGGGAAACAGGACAATTGCGAACCTGACCAGGATCCGAGGGAGATGAACGGGCTCCAATCTCTTCAGACTCTTTTACAACCCCATTTGTAATCGGAGAAAAAGACCCCGAATCCCCATCTGAGGATAGATTACTGGTGCCTTTTGCAATATATTTATGATGGCCAAAATGATTCCTGTTGATGGGAAAACGTCTTGGACAAGATTTGATAAGATGTCTAGTGCGGTGACAACCAGAACATCTGAAAGGGATCCCCCAAAAATCAAGTCTTTGCCTGATTTTTGATTCCCTCCAAGATATATCAATATAAGACGGAAAACCTCCCCTAAAGGACTTATCAATCAAAATCCAAGCTACTCTTTTGTGTCTTTCCCTTAACACCCACGGATCTACATAAATGCATCGTCCAATAGCATTGCCTATTTCCGCAAGTGTTTCTTTTGACCACAGATCTAAAGGCAACCCGGGTAGCTTTACCCATATTAAGTTATTAGATGGAGTATTGCTCAAGGGGTTATAGCCCACGTACCATCTGTGCAAGGCTAGGAAGCTTCTTTTATAGACCCATTGGTGTTTTAGGATAACTTCCAGATCAACAGAATTGAGAAAGTGAAAACATTACCATTCTTTTAATAACCTGGATATGATTGGCACATACCCAATTAAGGGCTTCCATTGCTGCTCCAGCTAGAGCCTCATTTTCGCATCATCTAATTTCGGGAAGTGCCACCTCCAAACTAAAGCAAAGGCTTGCAAGCTTTCAATACGCTCCACCAGGTGACAACTGTTTAAACTAATAGCAGCAGGAGGGGGGATGATTCTAACGGGCTTATTACTTCCTTTGAAACGGGTCTCTCTTGACGACATTCGCGGTAAACCAATACCACAATTGTTGATTTTTCCTTTTTCATTTGGTGGGACCGAGGGGTTTATGAGCATCGTCTCCAGCGTGGATTGCCACTCGGAGACTCCCTTTTCACGAATGTGAGCCGACTCAGCCTGAATCGCAGCTTGTATCATCACCTCAAGATCAGAGGTGTCAGTCATCTTAAAAAATCAGCTACTGCTGACCTCACTAGGGCTGCAACGGATCACAGCGGATCAATGATCCAGGGAGGAATGACAAGAAAGATTGAATAATACCCAGAGCAACAAGAACCCAAATTCAAAAATGACCACCTAAAGTAGAGGACCGAACAGCCAGAAGGATGGACCACCCAAAGGAGGACGCAAGCGAAAAGATAATCCTAATCCTACCGGCTTCAGAAGAAGGACAAGGACATAAATTAGGAATAGGCCGACCATAAATGGATACTGGAAAACGGCAGCTATAACTAAATACTATACTCAGAGCATTCAATCAAGACACATGATAGAAGAACCCAGGTCTTCCATAATCCGGACTTCCAGACAGACCAAGAAGAATTTTTGTACTTGATGAAAGGTGACTCATACACCAGAAAACAAAACCGGCCCTGAAAGAGTCTAAAATTCAGGCAAGCCAAACAGCGGAAGGCATGGATCATGAAGTAACCTCAGGGCATGCAACACAACAGCACACCAACCGGCAAACACACCACCAGTGACAAATCTTAAATCGAAAATCTGTGCATGGCCTATAGATAAAAAAGAACTTTTGAAGACATGGAAGAAAATCCCATGAACGACTCCAATCCATTGACAAGAGAGAGGCAGTATGGAATTCAATGGAAATTAGACCTGAGGGGGTACCCAGAGCATCCTAGCCATATAACGAACAACACTAAAAACATTTTGACCCTTCAATTTCCAGGACCCATATGACAAAAATAGCTACTACTACATATGTATTCTTCAATCAACCTCTTTTAAACAATAACAAATTATTAAAAGTCTAGCTATCTGAGCAAAAACTGAGAAAGAAAAACTGACCTGAGGCCACAAGCAAACTGAGCCAGAAGTGCAGAGGACCACCTTGAGCCGAACCAGGGACAACAACACCCCTCACTCCCCGAAATGATATCACATAGATGACCAAGACTAATTGCAATGAATTCTGAGAGGAATGCTTACAAACGATGCTGTCTAAAGACTCTATTGTCACGCAGAGAGACATTACCAAACCAGCCTGAAAGAAACTAGGGCCTTGACAAAACCAAAGGACATGAACGAGACCAGACAAAAACTATTTTGAGCCAAATGTCGAAAAACGACTGCATGCGGATTATACTACTCTTAAGCACTGAATCCAACCGCCATCCGTCTTTACTGTGTGCATGACATCGTCATAGCATGCATTGGACCAACTAACACCTGTGCCCACCTATCTGCTCCCTGGATGGCTGTATCATTCGTCACCCATCTTTACTGTGTGCACGACCTCGTCACTTAGCATGCATTGGACAAACTAAACCCTATGCCCACCTATCTGCTCCTTGATTGGCTGGATCCATCAAACATTGTCCCGCCATCCTTGGTTGGCTGCATCCATCACCTGCTTCCACAACATCCCTGCACTTCGCTCAGCTGCCACGCCTCCTCCAAGGCTAAATGATATTCACATGTATTTAAAAGTATATTAATAAAACAATAACATTTCAATATGGACAACGTGGTATATAAATGAAATATGTCAATTTCCATATAAGTAAAATATTTCAAAGTCAACTATGTATATATGTAGCCATAAAAAAAAATTAAATTCTTATCACTAAAAAATGATTCCTCTTTCAAAGTAATGAAGTTTTTAAAAATTTATATATAAATAAATAAAGTAATAAAATAAAAATGATTCCTGTTTGAAAGTAATGAAGTTTTTAAATATATATATATATATATATTGTATATGTAATTAAAAACATATTATATTAATACGTTCTATGGGAATTTCAAAAGAATTATTGATGAACCTCACTAACTCTCTTTTACCCAACAGTTATCAGTTATCACTTATTAGTTAAATAAACAGTTACCCCTCCTCTGCTCCTCTCTTACATAAGGGAAGGGAGAAGGAGGGAGGGGGGTGACTTTTTCTGGAAAAGAAAAGAGAGGAATTCCTTGAGCTGAAAGAGGTTTTAGTGGGAACAAATCTTGAAGAGACTAGAGTCTTGAGGCCAAAGCAATAGAAACTGTTACATTAAAGATAACTAATTGTTGGGAAAAGAGGATGTAATACTCTCGTAAAACTATAATTATTTTTTATTTTACTACAGTAAGAAAAAACTGGACATTTATTGTTGTTATTTGTTGAATTGAATAATATTAGTAATTTTGTTAAACAAGAAATGATTTGGATGTTGGCGGATTTTGTAACTTTTGATGGAAAGAAGTTGAAAAGGTAGTTGCCAAAAAAAAACCCTAACTACCTCCCCTAGATGTGAAATACTCCAAAGAAAAGGAGTGAGGGGAGGAAAAAACTGTGCTGAAAGGTTAGACGGTAAGGGGGAGAAATGCCAAGTCTGGTCATCTAGTAAGGGGGAGAAATGCTAAGTCTGGTGATGACCAGATAGCTTGAGCATTGTGTGTGACAAACTTGCAGAAGACAGTGGTATTGTGAGTGAGCTTGGGGGGAGATTGGGTTGTGAAGGACGAATCTCATGGTTTGGTGGTTGAAAGCAGTAGATAACGAAGGTGAACGTTACCTTTGGAGTTTTGTTTATATTTCTTGGAAAAGTTCAGGTATGTGGAACCCTCCTGGAACCAATCTGCTGGACAAAACATCTTTCATGTGTCTTTAAATCATTCATGTGCTTATGATTATATTTATACATGTTGAATTGTAGCTCTTAACTTGGTAAAGGTAATTGGAAATGTTGTAATAGGTCTAGTGTTATCCTACTACATCAAAACGTGAAACGTAGGGGTCTTACTGTGCAAAATAGGCGGTGATACCCGTTACTTGGAACAGGGTTATTCACTGTTCTGTAATGGTTAAATTAAATCTAGGAATTTACTTGCTGTTGATGTTTAGCTGAGAAGAGCCGATGAATATATTATTAAATGGACTAATTGAGATGGGATTACTATTTGTAATTGAATTGGGTAGTCTGAGTAGCTTAAGAACTGAGAATCCCATATAAACCAGGGAGGGTGAGCCCAAGTTCTTAAGGAGAAATACTTAAAAAAAACAAGGGTGAAAGTAAAACACCATTGAATAAAAATAGTACTAAGCCAAAAAACCAATGTAACCCTGTGATAGAATAATCAAGATATTTATGTCAGGCGAATTTGGACTACGACCATAAGAAAAAGATATCAGCCAGACATGCCTCAAATCTCTGAAGGATTCCACCCGGGCCTTAAGTCGAGATGGAACCTACAGAGGTAAGCCCTGACAGAATTAAAGTGCCGAACTAGCTATTTAAAGTAGAGCGCTATTCAAGTGGAAATAGAAAAGAATATAGAAAACCTTGACCCTTAGTAGTAAACCCCAAATTTATCACTAATCCGGAATCCAAATGGAAGAAAAGCAATAAACGTTCTAACTAGTGAGCTCAATAAGACAAATATAGCATCTTAACCATGCATAGGTACATAGAAATTTCACTTCAAAGGATTATCGATAGTTTGTTACAAGGATTTCCTAAAGAGCAGTAACATTTTCTCAGTAACCAAGGGAAAACTGTAATCATAAAACAAGTTAATAGAAAGGCATCCTTATGCATGATTCCGAAATGAACTATCATGAACCATAAGTGCAGACCAAGATAACAAGAGTGATTTATATGCAAACCCTAAGCTAAACAACATCACAATAGCATATAGCATAAATTATATGGCCTTGGCTCCAAAATAAAGTTAATGTTAAAAAATGTGGAACACGAAATGCTAAATTTAGAAAGTGCTAAAAATAGAACTACTGAGAATAGCACTTCTAAAAATAGCAGTTTGGCCACCTTGGGTGAGAGGTGAAACTGCTACAAATAGCATCTTATAAAAATAGCATTTATGGGTTCCTTCCTACTTATAGCGGTCCCTGGTCTATCTATAGGAAGTAAATTCCAATTTGGTCTTAGCAGCAGTTTGGAATATTAATTAATTAATTCTCCATGAGTTAATTAGTTAAGGAAAAACAAACTCGAAGTCTTTGTGAGAACATGCAATTATTTCTCCGCTAATTGGGGAATGTGTCCTTGATTTGCTCCACTGATTGAGGAATTAAGGATGAGTTCTATATTGAGAGGATTAGTTGACTTAGTTTAACTTAGTCAAGTTCAGTTAGATTAATTTAACAAGTTGTTAGATTAATGAGATATAGTTTGTTGATGCTTGCATGGATGTAACAACTATTATTTTCAGATAACTGTGTATTCACTCATGGATATCTGATGCATGTCAGTTTTATCAGAGACCCAGTTGAGATCAAAGAAGGGACAATGTACTATCAGTTGGATGAATATTTTTCCTATAAAGGATGCTCATTCATGATGAGGATTCATCTCCTTTAGGTTTGTGCAGTTAGATCAGAGGTTAGTGAGTGTGTGAAGAGGTCAATTCACATAGGTGGCAGCACTGGACCTCAAGGAAACTGCACAAGGAAATAGGAGGCTTGGAGGGTGTTAGTGTCGGTATCTTCATCCCTCTGTCAGAGATCAAACCCTCTTGTTGCATTTCATATTAGGAGTCTCGCCCAGTCATCTGCATTCCATTAGGCACATGGATCATCTGACGAGAGTGGTTTTCCTCATGTCCCTCATGTCATTTACCTACTGGTTCATGTCTGTTCATTAAAAAAAGGCATATACAGTCTTCTTTTTATCTAAAATTGCAAAAGGTTGTCTTTAGGGTTTCATTGTCAATTAGGTCATGGTTTCATTAGGGTTTCGTTAAAAAAAAATGTGCCAAAATGTCCAATAATTACCAGCAGGCCATGAGGAGGTTTCATCATCAATAAATGTCATCGCCAAGTGTTCAAAAATTTGTTTTTCCTCAAAACTCTATTTTGAGGAAAAAATAGAGTATTGTACCTTTATTGTACAAAAATCATGAAATTTTGTTTTCTTCATTGTGTATCACTCCATATACACCCTGGTTTATTTCCTTAGCTCTAGTAGTTCCAGCACTTGCAAAACAAGCAAAGCCCAGGTCATTTAATTCATCACAAAGTCAAAAGAAGTGAAAAGGTCCAACAAAATAGAGTTTGAGATAAAGTCATTTGCAAAACATTATGAAAGTGGGTTTTGGCCAAATAAATTTAAAAGCTCCATGTATAAATCATCTATCCAAGTGTTTGAGGTTCATTTCTATTCCAAGAGCAAAGAGAAGCAAAGCAAGATGATTTGGGTGAGTGAGTGTGAAGTTTGGGTAAAAAACTGTTGTAAGTTGCGGGCGCGGCGCACTGAGCAGGAGGCGCGGCACACTCACCGGGCACGACGCATTGGGCCTCAGGATCCAGTGTAAAATAACATGGGTGTGGCACATACGGAGGGCGCGACACATTGGGCTGGATGCACGGTGCATACTAATAGAGGACCCGAAAATCGCCAGAACAACCTCCAATCACCAAAAACAAATGAATTCACCTTGTTCCAAGTAGGTTGAGCTCCACTTTTGCTGTTTATTCAAGTTTGGTGTTTATGTTATGATGGTTGATGTGATGAGTGTTTTAACAAATAATCAAACCCTACCATTCCAAATTTCTCAAACAAAAATTGTTGCCTAGGGTTTTGATGACTATTTTGCTACCAAGTCCATCATCCCTCCATCATTCCCTTATCCCATTTTCCCATGATTTCATTGTTCCCTAAGTTCCCCTACCTTCACTAATCCTCTATCCCAAGTTCCCTTTCCCAAACTTCCTATTGTAAAATCCCAAACCCTAACCTTATATAAAACCTCCCAAACATCCCATATTTTCCCTAACTACACTTATTCCAACAGTCCCAAAATTCCCACTATTTTTCCCTCCCCTGATACTCCCTCATTTCACTGTTTTCCCTTGTTCCAAAGGTCAAGCACATCACCAAAAAGTAGTCCAACATAGTTTGACACATCAGCACCTATTTCTCCAAGGCAGTTTGTCCACCAACAGCCATGGCATTTGCTTCTTCATATGATTTTGAAGAGGAGACCCAAAGTGACTCACCCACAGAGGGACATCCACTTGGGGGGCCTCATAGAGGGGGCAAACATATCAAAGAAGAACCAACCACTCTTATTGAATTGCAGGCCTGTCCTCTTGCCATCTCTTATTTCTGACATCAGTCATGTTATGAATTTTGTGAAAAGGTTGCTAGCATTTAGTTTCATCATGAGTTGGCTCGTTTGTTTGTATTGCATTTACATGGTGATCAAGTGACTCTAGCTGGTTTCACCTTCACACTTACACCAGAATCCATTTCAATAGCAACCAGCATACCTAGCATTGGAGAGCCATGGAATAAGAGGCAGAAAATTGACCGGCAGCATTATGAACCATATATTAAACCCGACTTCTTGAGGCAGCTCAAGGGAGTGTTTCCTTTTCGATACCTCAGAGATGAATATGCTCCATTAATGAAGTTGATCATGAAGTATTTCAGTTGTGAGGGCCGGTTCTCTCGTCTATATGCTTATCACGTCAAGTTGCTTATGCATTTTACCCGAGTACGGATGATGAACATTCCTTAGTTCATGTGCCAAAATATCGAAAGGATGACCACTCTAGTGTAGCACAAAACTCCTCAGCAGCAATTTAATAGTATTTACCATTTTGCTCTCATAACAATTGTGGTTGTTCATCAGCTTGGCTTACAGGGCATCACTTGGGATGATTTCATCTCTCATGAGTTTTTCAGGGCTTCTCAGTGACCTTCAGATACTTTACACGACACAGGTGGACCTTCTTATCAGCATGAAGGTCATGAGACACACACTGCTAATGTGCCAGTATATATCACTTATCAGAAGAGCACCAGGTAGTTGTTCGCGGCAGCAAAGCGAGTGTTATCTCCACCTGGGGTGGAAGGGGCCTCTCTTCCGACATCAACATCACAGGTTCAGGACAAAGGCAAGAGGCCATGCAGGATGAGGAGCCTTCAGGTGAGTGGGACTTCATTCTTATTAAGGATGTTGATACAGACATGGGTCCTCAAAGCACAAGTCTCAAAGAGATCATCCAAGAGAAGCAGACAGAATTCAAAGCCTTGTCCCTCAACTTGGAGAGGGCTAAGTGGATTATAAAATTCTTGGAGCAAAGGAATAAGCAGCTTGAGGACCAGCAGGTGATCATGGAGTTACAAAACATTAGGAAGAATCACCAAGTTGCCCAAAGGAGGAGGGTGGAGTTCACTCCACTTGAGCAAGAGATCAACGCTAATCGGGAGTCATGGATCGAGAGAGTCAACATCCACTTAGAGAGACTACTGGAGATGGCCAACAAGGATAAAGACTTGTTGAGACACATGGCATTTCATTACATGGCGCGAAACAAGGTTTGCAAAGAGCGAATAAGGAATTTAAAGGCAAAATTGAAGAAGGCTTCAAAGAGGCGAAAGGAGCATGATCGACTTCAGATATTGGCCGAGGCATCCTTGGCTCAACATAGCTCTTGGTAAATAAGGTCTAGCTCAAATTTCAAAAAATTTGGAGCAATTTTTTCATTTTGGAATTTTTTTGCACAAAAAACAGAGTTTTCTTCCCTATGCGCCGCGCCACGTGGCGCTCGCTTTTGTTAGAGGGCTCCAAATCACCAAAACTTTGCATTTCTGGATTTTTCATGAAAATGTATGCTTTTCTACCTATGGCCAAGAAATTTGGGCAGGTTGTGAGCCCTCAAAGAGGTCAAAAACACTCAAAAAATGACCTCATTGCCCCTATTTTGACACACAGGAAGCAGCCTTGGGAGATTTGATTTTTGACAAGGCAAGTGAAGACCAAATTAAAAAATTCCACTTGGGTTGGAAAGTAGACATGTGGGACTTTCCAAAAAGCCTACTTGGAGCTGATTTGGACATCGGGAAGGCCTCCAAAAGTTGTTCCAAACAGGCACGGCGCATAGAGGAAAAATTGCCAGTTTGACCTAGTTTTGCTCTGTTTTTTGCCCAGTTTTGCCTAGTTTGACTTTTTCACTTTCCTAATGGAAAATTTAAGATGTAATTTGATGAAAATTTATGGATCATGATTTAAATATGTTATATTTTTACTTGTAAAGGTAGATTCATAAGTTTAAAGGTTGTTTGAAACTGAATGAATCAATTTCCTTGTTTCTAGAGGCATACAGTTATGTTGCCTAGTTTCTAGTTCTTAGTTTAGGATCAGTTGGATCAGCTCCTAAACATGTGAGCTCGACCCCTAGAGGCAAGGAGGATCTATGTTTGTCTATATTATGTTGCTTTTCAGTCATTAGCATGGTTGGACTCTTGAGAAATCCTTCAGCTTCATTGTACACTCACATCAGTGTTTTGGCTAAGGAATTGAGACCAGGATTTGCAGCATTCTTTGGGGTCCCTGTGGCATTTGTTTTCGTACAGTGCTTTCTTATGTCTTTGTGAAATTATTCATGTGTTATATGTATCATTTCTCTTTATTTCTTCTCAGCTAAACAAACATGAGTGTAAGTAGAATGCATTGAGAATTGCAATGCTCTACTTGAAGTTTGCTTTAGTCTTTAATGTTTTCCACTGTTTGGAGAGGATCCATGGCTTCCCTTGCCCTATTCAACTCCTCGTCAGTCTGATCCATCCACCTCATCTTGATTTATAGTTCCAATTACAATTGCCTACCTTTCCCCATCGAAATCCCTGCAAGATTATGCCTCATTCCCTGCACCCAAAATCTGCCTTTCCCTTTGAGCCCACAAAACACCATTTTATCAAACAAACTAGTTTACACCTATACCTAGCCTAATATTAGCAGCTATATCAGTCATCGCAAGCCCTTAGTGATCATAATTAGCTGATATTGACCCGGAGGGAGCCCTCTCCTGACCTGGTAGGGCTAGCTTCGAGGCTGAGCGTGGTTTGATGTGGAACTAGAAGCTTACCTTTTCAGCCTGAGGTAAATCTAGGCTCTAATATAGGGTAGAGGAGAAGGTTTGTGAGAAGCGTTTGACTGTCTATGAGCAACAAAGGGATTGTACTGAGAGCTAGATAGCTTCTGAGCTAAGGCTTTGTGTAATCCAGACTATATTTCCACTTGTATGATAATACAGAGATGGGGTTTCAGGCAGGTGCTTTCCCCGGGTAAATTCTTCTGTGTTATGTGTGATTGATTCCTTCTTATCAGTTATATGTGTTCTTATTGATGTTGCTCATGGTTGATTAAGCTTCCTCTAAATTGTTTGTAGAAGTAGATCAAGTGTTTTGCTTTAGTACATTGCATTACCAGGTTGATCTACAGGTGGGAAATTTCTACATGGTATCAGAGCTAGCTAATTTGTAGAAAAAGTTCTACATGGTACCAAAGCTAGCTGATTTGTAGGAAAAATTATACATAATTCTACATGGTATCGGAGCATAGGTGATTAAGTAGAGAACATTATACTAAGAGGATATTTCAAAGTTTTGAGTTCTGGGCTGAGAGTTAGTAGAGCATATCTGAAAATTTCTATACAAATTTTTCAGAACAAATAGTAGATTTTGATTCCTTGTGGAAAAATACCAAAAAATAAATAAAATCAGCTGAATCGGAGTTCAGAGGAGGGAGATATTTCTGATTTAAAATCAGCTCTTTTTCCAAAAAAAAAATTGTGACGGCAGGAAATATGAAACAGATTGGTGTGCTAGCCAAGAACCTGTATGCACTTGAGGTACAAGATGCATGCAAAACCTTGAGGAGCAAGGCAAAGGTTAGATACTTGGTGGTAGAGAGGGAGTGTATATTACCTCTCAACATGCAGTGCCAGAAGAAGTCTCAAATGATTGTGGAGGAGCCATGATTGGTGCAACAACTTTAGGAGGTTGTGGAGCAGCCACAATAGGGGAAGTTGAGAGGAGATCAATTAGAGACATCTACTCATGTCGAGACCTCCATAGGGGGAAACTTTGAGCCAGGTGGGCAGAGGGATCACATGCAGCCATACCTCCAGGTAGGAGGTGGGGTGATATAGAGTGATTATTCCAAGGAGGAGGGGTAGGATCCTTGAGGTACCCAAACTCTTGGATGAGACCTTACTACGGGAGCCCTGATGTGGAGTAGCACAAATTGACTAATTGGGTAGAGACAGATGCAGATGGAGCGACAAAGAGAGCTACAGTGCAGGGAATCCTAGGATAGCGCAGAGCATGCAGGCTGCAACAATGCGAGAGGCACAAGTGTGTTGCACAATGCAGGGTAGCGCAGAGAAGGGTGCAACGGTGCGAGATGAATGGGGATGTTGCAGTAGTTCTGAGGTCAGAGGGAGCACTTGTCAGCACCAGGTAGAGCTTCAGCATTAGAGTATGTTTCTAGCTCAACAGAGTGGTCAGTTGGGAGTTTTTTTGTTTCGAGTGTTGCTGGAGCAACCGCACTTGGTAAATGTGTTGTATATAGAACATTCTAGAGTTACATGATTGGGTTTGAGAGGAAGCCTTTCTTGTTTAGAGGGAGTGTTGAAAAATGTGCAACAAGAAATGCTAAATTTAGAAAGTGCTAAAAATAGAACTACTAAAAATAGCACTTTGGCCAATGAGCATTTTGGCCACCGTGGGTGAGAGGTGAAACTGTTAAAAATAACATCTTCTAAAAATAGCATTTCTGGGTCCCTTCCTATTTATAGCAGTCCTTGGTCTATCTATAGGAAGTAAATTCGAATTTGGTCTTAGCAGCAGTTTGGAATATTAATTAATTAATTCTACATGAGTTAATTAGTTAAGGAAAAGCAAACTTGAAGTCTTTGTGAGAACATGCAATTATTTCTCCACTAATTGGGGAATGTGTCCTTGATTTGCTCCACTGATTGAGGAATTAAGGATGAGTTCTATATTGAGAGGATCAGTTGACTTAGTTTAACTTAGTCAAGTTCAGTTAGATTAATTTAACAAATTGTTAAATTAATGAGATATAGTTTGTTGATGCTTGCATGCATGTGACGACTATTATTTTCAGATAACTATGTATTCACTGATGGATAACTGATGCATGTCAGTTATGTTAGAGACCCATTTGAGATCAGAGAAGGGATTGTGTACTATTAGTTGGATGAATATTTTTCCTATAAATGAAGCTCATCCATGATGAGGATTCATCTCCTTCAGGTTTGTGTAGTTAGATCAGAGGTTAGTGAGTGTATGAAGAGGCCAATTCACACAGGTGGCAACAATGGACCTCAAGAAATTGCACAAGGAAATAGGAGGCTAGGAGGGTAGAGAAGAAGGTTTGTGAGAAGCCTTTGACTATCTATGAGTAGCAGAGGGATTTTACTGAGATATGGATAGCTTCCGAGCTAAGGCTTTGTGTAATCCAAATTATGTTTCCACTTTTATGATAATACAGAGATGGGGTTTTAGGCAGGTGCTTTCCCCGGGTAAATTCTTCTGTGTTATGTGTGATTGGTTCCTTCTTATCAGTTATATGTGTTCTATTGATGTTGCTCATGGTTGATTAAGCTTCCGCTAAATTGTTTGTAGAAGTAGATCAAGTATTTTGCTTTAGTACATTGCATTACCAGTTTGATCTACAAGTGGGAAATTTCTACATGGTATCAGAGCTAGCTAATTTGTAGAAAAAGTTCTACATGGTACCAAAGCTAGCTGATTTGTAGGAAAAATTCTACAAAATTCTACACTTAACATAAATAAGACAACATAACCAGAAAATTAATATGCCCATGGCCTCATATTAAACTTTATAGAAGACAAAGTAGCATAACCGGTAAGAATTATAAGGCCCCGGCCAGGATAGTTAACATTTCAACATTAACAGTTTCAGTGAGCCAAGGAGCTCCTGTAGAATTAGAAAAATAAGAGGGACTATGCCGGTGCAACCTAAGATATAGATCCACAAGAAACCCTCAACCAGAGGAGGGAAGGAATAACAAGAAATGAGATATAAATTGTAATTAGGCAAAGAGCTTGTATAACATTAAAAAAAAAAAAATTGGAAGTAGAGCATCTAGAGGACTCGTTGAACTTGAGTTCATCCATGCATTCAAAACTAGCACCTTAGACACTGGAAGCTTACCGGGAGTCTTTGCACGATGGTGACAAATAGGAAAAACATGAGCACCTCCTATTGATAGCCGGAAGTTCCTCGACCCGTATCCTCCATCCCTACAAGTAGAGGGAAAGATAACCAATTAGGATTAGAACTCTGATGACGGAAAACAGGAAAAAATTCTAAGAAAATTCAACAAAGAAGTACTTACATGAGAAAATAATGAGATTCATCCATTCAGAAAAGGAAATTCCGCAACCCAGTTTCTATGGTTTTCCTTCTGAGACAGGGTTCCCACGCAGCAAACTGAACCAGCCAACGAAAGGAGCAGGAGAGCAGGAATCGGTGCCAAAGAGCAAAGGAGCCGAATGAGTCATTTCTCCAGCATTTGAGAATGAGTAACCCGCTGGAAAAAGATCAGCCATCAGATCACAGGACCGAGCCCTCCGCCATCGATGTGAAGAGAAACCCAAGGCGTAGAACTGCAGAGGGACAACCTGCTCATGACACGTAGCCATGACAGAGCCAAAGTACATGAAAAACCAAATGAATGATCCAGATGTAAAATGTACATGGTGGGAATTTATGTTTATCATAAAAGACTTGACTTCAGAATTAATGTAGCTGACAGTAAATAAGGAAAAAGTGGTACCCTAATGCATGGTCTCATAATGAGGCCAAATACCAATTGCTAATAATTTGATAAATACGAGCTTAGATAATTCGGTAGATTACCAAAGCCTTATTATGTCACTTGATTTCATGTTACGTGTAATTTCACTGTGGTGAAACCATAACTTACTATGTTTAAGGATTTATTTTTTTTGTTTTATATAGTCTTTAATGTGTATGTTAGAGATATGACATGTGGTATCAGAGCCAAGGTTACCAAAATTGAGACCTTTAGCAACTTATCTAAGCAAAAAAAAAATATCGAGATCCTTGTTGTTTCTGACCTGTTTGTTATTCACTAACTTATTGAGTTCAGGGAATCAGTACAACAGCAGACTATGAGGAGTACAGACAGTATTCCATGCAGGAATGTGACTGGTTTAGGACCTGCAACATTTCCTGAAAATAATCCTGAAATATGGGCACAGTCAGGGGAGGAGGCTCACAACACTAATCTCACAATATTGGAAACGGTTCAAGAGTTAAAGGATGAGATGGCCCGCCTATGGGAGGAAAATGCAAGATTAACAATGGAATAGGAAAAAATTATGAAAAGTCTGTCTGACAAGCAGAATCAACACCAGTCGATTCCCAGCCTTGAATAGGAACGGAGGACAGAAGAACAGGATTATCATATGGAACATGAAGGAACCAATGGAGGGGAAGAGAATCGAGAGGAAAAGTATGATAATGCCTCTGAGTATCCAACATCAAAAAGACAGCGAGTGGAATTGCAGGGTGAGTTTTGAAAAATAAAACCACCACTCTTCGATGGAGAACTGGAGGAGGCCATTGAAGCCTGGCTTATTAATATGAATAAATATTTCCAATTATATGAATACGATCACAACCTAAAATCTCGATTGGCTATCTTCCAACTACAAGGGAAAGCCACTTTATGGTGGGAGGAGGTCAAGATTGTACGAGGGGTAAATGAGAAAAATATAAATTGGGAAAAATTCCAAAAATATTTTAAGGAAATATATTTGACTGAACGATTTTATGCAAAAGAATTTCACAACCTGTAGCTTGGGCAGCAAACCATGGATGAGTTCATCACCCGATTTACCTCTCTACTCGGTTATGTACCTTACATACGAGAGGAAAAGGCCAAGGTACAACTGTTCATCAGCAGTTTACCCTTGGCAATGAGAGAAAGAATTGAGTTCGATAACCCAAAACGATGGATGAGGTCATACGAAAGGCTAGAATATGTTATCAACAAAGTAAGTAGGAGGGAGAAATTGTGGGTAAAAGATGGGTTGATAAGAAAAGTAGTAAGATTTCTATGGGTAATAAGGGTAATCGTGGTGGTGTGAGCAAATGATTTCCCAAAGGACAAAACAACATAAATCTGCATAAGAACCTGCCCAAATTTAAACCACTCTTTGAACCCAGATTGAGTGAACAATCTGGTAAAGTAGATAATGAAGGGACAATGAAGCCTCCAGTACAATGCTGGGGATGTGGAGGCCCACATTATGTTAGAAATTGTCCTCATCAAAAGGGCACTGAACAGGTTTCTCAGTTACGCAAAGCATCTACAATAGGCAATGTGGCCCGGTGTATACCAAAAATTAATGCTGCTCTTGAAGATCATCAGGAAGAATATCAACCGACTATGGTAGAGTTTGAAGGTAAAATTCTTGATCATACTGTCTGTTTTAATTGATCCTGGAGCTACATTAAGCTATGTTAGTCCTGAAGTTGTGGAACAATGTAAATTACAGACAGTCAAGTTTAAAAACCCTTGGTTGGTACAACTGGAAATTGGGGCAAAGAGACGTGTGTTGGGCAAGGTCAATAATTATCCTTTGAAAATAGCTGGTCATCCTTTGATGGAAGACTTAAACGTACTTCCCCTTGGATTGTATGACGTGTTGATAGGCATGAACTGGCTGGAAAAACGCTTGGCCATTATAAACTATAAAACAAAAACTATTTGCTATAAGAATGAGTTAGGAGAAAAGCAGGAGATGCAAGGTATTTTGAGGCTGGTACAGATTCAGCCAATAACTGCCTCCCAACTAGCAAAGTGTATCAGGAAAAAATGTCATATCTATGCTATTCACGTTGGGTATACCAACTCAATGGACAAGTCTACCACCTTGGAAAGTTTTCCAGTGGTTCAAGAATTTGTAGATGTGTTCCCTGAAGGGATACGAGGACTGCCACCCAAAAGAGACATATACTTCACTATTGAGTTGGTGCCAGGAGAAACTCTGGTGTCCCTCACTCCTTATCAGATGAGCATACCAGAACTAACAAAATTAAAAATACAACTGCAAGAGCTGTTGGATAAAAATTAAATTCGCCCCAGTGTGTCACCTTGGGGAGCCCCCGTGCTATTCGTTAAAAAGAAGGGTGGAACCCTTTGTATGTGTATGGACTACCGTCAACTGAATAAGTTGACAATAAAAAATAAGCACCCCTTACCTCCAATTGATGAATTTTTTGACCAAGTAAAACGGGCAATTGTATTTTCAAAAATTGATTTACGATCGGGATACCACCAGATCAAGATCAAAGAGGAGGATATAGCCAAAGTTGCCTTTAGGACTCATTATGGACATTACAAGTTCGTGGTATTACCCTTTGGGTTGACCAATGCCCACGCAACTTTTATGTGTTTAATTAACAATGTATTTCATCGGTATTTAGACAAATTTGTGTTAATTTTTATTGATGATATACTGATATATTCCTGGAATATTGAGGAACATAAGGAACACCTCAAGCTGGTCTTGCAAACTCTCCGAAAACGTCAATTGTACGCCAAATATAGCAAGTGTGATTTCTTCAAGGAACAAATTCATTACTTAAGATATATTATTACCAAAGAAGGAATCGTGGTGGATCCCGAGAAGATAAGGACCATAATGGAATGGCTAGTACTGAAGGACGTAGCGAATATAAGATATTTCATGGGGTTAGCTGGCTACTATAGATGGTTTGTGGAGGGATTTATGAGAGTGGCATATCTATCACCTCCCTACAGAAGAAGGGAAAAACTTTTAAATGGACTGCCGAATGCCAAAGAAGTTTTGAGCAGCTCAAGCATCTGCTCACCACAACACCAATATTAAGCATAGCAGATCCGGGTAAGGACTATGTGGTGTGTACAAATGCGAGTAAGGAAGGGGTAGGAGGTGTATTAATGCAAAAGGTAAGGTAATCGCCTATGAATCTAGGAAACTAAAGGATTATGAGCAGAAATATTCCACTTACGATTTGGTGTTGGCAGCTGTCATCCATGCTTTAAAAATGTGGCATCACTATCTGATGGGAAAAAAGTTTCTGTTGATGACAGATCATCATAGCTTGACTAGTTACTTCAACCAGCCTACCTTAAATGCTAGGTAGGCTTGGTGGGTAGATTTCTTAAGTGGATTTGATTTCAAGATTAAACATCTGAAAGGAAAAGAGAACTGGGTGGTGGACGCTTTGAGTCAAAAGGTGCATTACCTCTCCCGAATTTCTTGCAGTGAGGGGTGGACTACTTTCACTGAGATGATTAAAAAAGCGACAGAACAAGATCATAATTATCGACAAATAGGACAAGAAGTTTAGAACTCAACCAACCATGAATACTGGCAAGGATATGCAATGGATGCTGCTGGCATGTTGTGTTATAGAAAGAGACTATATGTACCTAACCAAAGTCACATTAAAAGCTTGATTTTGGATGAATTCCATAAAAGTGCCTATGCAGGACACTCGGGGTACCAAAAATTGATTACTGCACTCTGGAAGGAGTATTACTAGCAGGCATGAAAAGAGATGTAGCAGAATATTTAACACATTGCTTGGAGTGCCAACAAATCAAAACAGAACATTAGCACCCCCTAGGTTATTACATCCACTACCAATTCCAGAGTGGAAGTGGGAAACCATTTCTATGGATTTTATAACAGGTTTACTCAAATCCAAAAGGAACAATGATTCCATCATGGTGGTGGTAGACAAATTAAGTAAATCAACCCATTTTATACCAGTACAGCCCACTTTCAAAGCTGTACAGATTGCTCATATTTTCATGCAAAACATTTTCAGGCCGCATGGGTTACCTAAAACTATAATTATGACTGGGATGTAAAATTTACATCAGCCTTCTGGAGAACTCTATTTGAGGGGTTAAGGACTCAATTAAAATTCAGTATCGCCTATCACCCTCAAATAGATGGACAAACAGAACAGGTGAATCAGGTTGTAGAAGATATTCTAAGATCATATGTAATGCAGCAACCAAGTAAATGGGAAGACTATCTGCACTTGGTCGAATTTGCATACAACAACAACTATCATACCTCTTTGTAGATGAGCCCGTTTGAAGTGTTGTATGGACAAAAATGCTGCACACCCTCCAGTTGGGGAGGACCCGAAGACAAGCTGATGCTAGGACCAGAAATGTTAAAAGAGATGGAAGAAATGGTCAAGAAGTTACAAATAAACTTAAAGGCAACCCAAGACAGACATAAGATTTTTGCCGATCGAAAAATAAGTTTTAGATAATTCCAAGTAGGTGATCATGGGTATGTGAGGATTCGAGCAAAAAGGAGTACGTTACAATGGAGTGGGTCTACCAAGCTGGCACCTTGGTTTTGTGGACCATTCCAAATCTTAGCAAGAGTTGGGCCAGTAGCTTACGAGCTCACCCTACCAAGCCATATTTGGTTCCACAATGTATTCCATGTGTCGGTTTTAAAAAAATACATTTATGATCCTAAGCACATAATCAATTGGAATGACATACAGGTAAGAAAGTATATTAGGTAAGCTAGATAAATTTGATGTTAAAGAAAAAACTAACTTAATTTTTTGTGTGTTTCAGGTCGAGCCAGAAGGAGAATTCATGGTCGAGCCACTGGCTATACTCGATCGGGGAGAAGTAATGTTGCGGAAATGAGCCATTTCCCAGGTTAAAGTGCAATAGCAGCACTTTGGGCCAAAAGAGGCCACTTGGGGAGATGAATATCTCATTAAAGAAGCTTATCCGCGGCTGTTTGCAACAGGAAAACATCGAGACGATGTTAGATGTCGGGGGGGGGGGGAGATGTAATGCTCCCAGAAAACTTTAATTATGTTTTATTTTACTATAGTAAGAACAAGCTAGACATTTATTGTTGTTATTTGTTGAATTGAATAATATTAGTAATTTTGTTAAACAAGAAATTATTTGGATGTTGACGGATTTTGTAACTTCTGATGGAAAGAAGTTGGAGAGGTAGTTGCCGGAAAGAAACCTTAACTACCTCCCTTAATTGTGAAATGCCCCAAAGAAAAGGGAGTGAGGGGAGGAAAAAACCGTGCTGAAAGGTCAGATGGTAAGGGGGAGAAATGGTAAGTCTGGTGATGAACAGATAGCATGAGCACTGTGTGTGACAAAATTGCAGAAGACAGTGGTCTTGCGAGTGAGCTTGGCGAGAGATTAGGTCTTGAAGGATGAATCTCATGGTTGGGTGGTCGAAAGCAGCAAATAACGAAGGTGAACTTTATCTTTGGAGTTTTGTTTATCTTTCTTGGAAAAGTTCAGGTATGTGGAACCCT
The DNA here is from genome assembly GCA_000404065.3 of Pinus taeda. Classification (NCBI taxonomy): domain Eukaryota; kingdom Viridiplantae; phylum Streptophyta; class Pinopsida; order Pinales; family Pinaceae; genus Pinus; species Pinus taeda. The sequence continues at coordinate 61,533 of APFE030833418.1, forward strand.
CCTGGAACCAATTTGCTGGACAAAAATTCTTTCATGTGTCTTTAAATCATTGATGTGCTTATGATTATATTTATATATGTTGAACTGTAGCTCTCAACCTGGTAAAGATAATTGGAAATGTTGTAATAGGTCTAGTGTTATCCTACTACAACAAAACATGAAACGTAGGAGTCTTACTGGGTAAAACTAGCAGTGATACTCCTTACTTGGAATATGGTTATTGACTATTCTATAATGGTTAAATTAAATCTAGGAATTTACTTGCTGTTGATGTTTAGCTGAGAAGAAGTGGTGAATATATTATTAAATGGATTAATTGAGATGGGATTACTATTTGTAATTGAACTGGGTAGCCTGAGTAGCTTAAGAACTGAGAATCCCATATAAACTAGGGAGGGCATGCCCAAGTTCTTAAGGAGAAATACTTAAAAAAAACAAGGGTAAAAGTAAAAAACCATTGAATAAAAATAGTACTATGCGGAAAAAACCGATGTAGCCTTGTGATAGAATAATCAAGATATTTATGCCAGGCGAATTTGGACTATGACAATAAAAAAAAGATATCAAGCAAACATGCCTCAAATCTATAAAGGATTCCACCCAAGCCTTAAGTCGAGATGGAACCTATAGAGGTAAGCCCTGATAGAATTAAAGTACCGAACTAGATGTTTAAATCAGAGCGCTATTCAAGTGGAAAAAAAAAAGAATATAGAAAATCCTAACACTTAGTAGTAAACCTCAAATTTATCACTAATCCGGAATCCAAATGGAAGAAAAGCAATAAACGTTCTAACCAGTGAGCTCAATAAGACAAATATAGCATCTTAACCATGCATAAGTACATATAACTTTCACTTCAAAGGATTATTGATAGTTCGTTACAAGGATTTCCTAAATAACAGTAATATTTTCTCAGTAACCAAGGAAAAACCGTAATCATAAAACAAGTTAACAGAAAGGCATCCCTATCCATGATTCCGAAATGAAATGTCATGAACCATAAGTGTAGACCAGGATAACAGGATCGATTTATATGCAAACCCTAAGCTGAACAACATCATAATAGCATATAGCATAAATTATATGGCCTTGCTCCAAAATAAACTTAACAGAAACAAGACAACATAACCAGAAAATTAGTATGGCCACAACCTCATATTAAACTTTACAAAAAACAAAGTAGCATAACCAGTAAGAATTATAAGGCCTCAGCCAGGATAGTTAACATTTCAACATTAACAGTTTCAGTGAGCTAAGGAGATCCTGTAGAATCAAAAAAATAAGAGGGACTATGCCGGCGCAGCCTGAGACATAGATCTGCAAGAAACCCTCGACCAAAGGAGGGAAGGAATAACGAGAAACGAGAAATAAATTGTAATTAGGCAAAGAGCTTGTATAACTTAAAAAAAAAAACTGGAAGCAGAGCATCTAGCGGACTTGTTGAACCCGAGTTCATTCATGCCTTCAAAACTAGCACCTTGGACACTGGAAGCTTACCTGGAGTCTTTGCACGACGGTGACAAATAGGAAAAACATGAGCACCTCCTGTTGATAGCTGGAAGTTCCCGGACCCGTATCCTCTATCCCTACAAATAGAGGGAAAGATAACCAATTAGGATTAGAACTTTGATGATGGAAAATAGGCAAAAATTCTAAGAAAATTCAACACATAAGTACTTACATGAGAAAATACAGAGATTCATCAATTCAGAAAAGGAAATTACACAACCCAGTTTCTATGGTTGTCCTTCTGAGACAGGGTTCCCACCCAGCAAGCTGAACCGGCCAGCAAAAGGAGCAGGAGAGCAGCAATCGGCGCCAAAGAGAAAAGGAGCCGAATGAGCCATTTCTCCAGCATTGGAGAATGAGTAACTCGTTGGAAAAAGATCAACCATCAGATCAAAAGCCCAAGCCCTCTGCCATCAATGTGAAGAGAAACCCAAGGCACACAGCTGTGGAGGGACAACCTGCTTGTGCCACGTAGCCATGACAGAGCCAGAGTAAATGAAAAAATAGGTGAATGATCCAGATGTAAAATTTAAATGGTGGGAATTTATGTTTATCATAAAAGACTTGACTTATGAATTAATGTAGCTGACAGTAAATAGGGAAAAAGGGGTACCCTAATGCACGGTCTCATAATGAGGCCAAATACCAATCGCTAATAATTCGATAAATACGAGCTCAGATAATTCAGTAGATTACCAAAGCCTTATTATGTCACCTGATTTCATGTTATGTGTAATTTTACTGTGGTGAAACCATAACTTGCTATGTTTCAGGATTTAATTTTTATATATATAGTCTTTAATGTGTATGTTAGAGATATGACAGAGGAGCTTGGGGGGAGAATACTTGGACCTGGAGTCTTGAGGCCAAAGCAATAGAAACTGTTACATTAAAAATAATTGATTGTTGGGAAAAGAGGAGCTTGGGGGGAGAATACTTGGACATGGTTGCTAGATTCTTATTGGAAGGGTGGAGAGGTTCATTGATCGCAATTTAGTATTGCAATGAAAGATAAGTGAAATTGGTTAATTATGTTATGATGATTCTGATTAAATGCTAATATAGCCATAATATGCAATTAATAAACATTATGATATTGGATTTTGTGTTTTCTTTAATTCTGTGTCAGTTAGAAAAAGAATGTAAAAATGTACAAGTAAGTTAATTTAGGTGTGCATGTAATAAGCTATTAGGAGAATGTACATATTACAGTATGTGTAGGCTAAATGTACAAAACCTGTATGCTTCTTGAACGCATTAGTCTGTCTGCCTAGATTCAAGAATCTAGGCAAGGGTTGGACTGCGTATCCATTTCCTAGAATAGAGTCTTTTCAAAAGAAAAACAAACCAGAATATGCAACAATATATGAAAAAGAGTAGAGAAGCGATTACAGAAAAGAATGAAATTAACGAATATGAGATAGAATATTTCTTCCTATATATGACTTGAAAGGAGAAGACAAACAAATGATAAATCATACTTATTCAGGATTAATATTGACAATTTATATCATTGGTAAATTCAAGCTATATTCTTTTAATTGTGAAACCAACCTGGCATACCAATAACCATATGAATGGAATGCACATAATGTTATCCACACATTAGACATTGAAGAGACATATACATATATACATGGCTATATTCACCCTGAATCAGTCAAAACAAAACCTTCATTGCTAATCGTAGAAAACTCAAATAGATTAGCAACTATAACCCTCTTCTAGAACATTAAATAAATAAATACAATAACTACAACGCAGGTGCCGAAAACCAAATGAGAGGGCTTCTATTTAAAGATAAAATAACACTTTAAACAGTTAAATAAATTTTAGATTTGTTCAGAAGGAAATCTTAGGAAGGACGCCAAGAATGACGTTTTGAAAGTGGAATAACCAAGTTGAAGAATCAAACCAAGGTTCCAATCTCATAAAACAATATTATTCATAGAAATATTAGGATAAGGTTTATAATAAATTAATCATTATATAAATAAGAATATCTGTTAAATAGTTACACTATCGATTCATTCGCATTGATAAAGTTTACAAAATGGGAATCCATAAATTACAGACATCAACATGCCGAAATGTCCCGATTGAGAATGGCTCAGGGAGCTGTAACCAAGAAGCAACATAATCTATGTGCACAACTTAACAAAACATGAACAATCACCAAAACAAAGGAAACTCCCCCTCCCCCCCCCAAGAGAAAGAAGCCCTCATTCAGGGAAAAGAGGGCCGACAACATTCATTCAAGGAAAGGCCTGCATACTCGAGGTTTTGGTGTTGAAAGAAACCAGGCTGTGTAAAGGTCTCATAATCGCACCCATCTTTCGCTCGAACAAACCCTATACCATAAGCATGGTAGTTAAACGATTTCACTCAGATATTAATCCAAAGAAAAATAAGGTAATGCAGTTTCATACCTAGACCTGCGCTAAAAGGTAAGAGATGAACCCTCATTTACTTACCCGAGGGAGAGCAGGTATAACAGAGGCTTTCTGTGACATAGGCTCTGGACACCATCGTGGAGGCAACACCTGCAGAAACCAAGCCAATGTTAATACCCTACCAATGCGAGAATGTTTAAACCAGTGATGTAAGAACTAGATTAGAATGAAGAGAGAAGATAAACACTCAAATGAAAACTCAGAACAAGGATTTACCAAATAAGAGCAAATGATTTAGAAATGGCAGTATCCAGCCCAAATGCAAGCTTGTCCGCAAGTAGGAACACCTGGCAAGCTCTGCACATTGCATAGCACATGGGATAAGGCAGATTGTAGAAGAACCTCATCACAGAGACTGGAACGTAGCTTCCAGAGCCATACATAGCAAAATGAGCTCAGAATCCAAACAAGCGCCAAGTTGTAAGGGCTTACCCTCGAAGTTCGGCAAAGTGTCAAACTCGTCGCCTTCCCCACACTGTACTCTGAGCAATAGGTGGCGAACGATAAGAATGAGTCCCGACAGCTTGCAACCATCCAACCATGGACTGATCGGATAAGGATGTGGAATGTCAACACAACACGATGTGAGATCTGGGCAATCAACCATGTAATACAATCTTGTAAAACCCTGTCAAGTCAGGTATTATAAAGAGTATGATAACATTAATCAAATAATTGTAATTTGATCCCTTTAATTGGGTGGTACCATGTATCAATGCGCACATTATAATGCATTAACGCAATATGCTGTGATATCATTAATGATAAGACACCATTCGTAAAGTTTTTTTTTATATACATGGTATAATATTGAATAGTTAGATTATTTAGGTGTTACAATTGGTATCAGAGCCTTAGGTTGGTACACTGAGGATGGGTTGAATGATTTTAGAAATAACAAAATAATTCTGATGCACATAGGAGCACTAAACGTAACCCAGAAGTATGGGTGCAATTGGGAGAAACAAATGGTGGCACCAATGCTGCTTTACCAAAAACAATCCAGTAGTTAAGAATAGAAATGCAGAACCTGCATGCGGATAATGAAAGGCTACATTTGGAACAAGAGAAATTTATGCAAATTTTATCAGATAGACAAAATCAGAGGAATCCAGAACCTATTCAAGGAGAAGAAAACATAACAGAAACATGCAGACAACAAGAACAACGTTAGGAATCAAAAGGGGGACAAACTTGTAATGAGGAAGAGTTAGATAATGGTTCTAGAAAAAAAGGATTAAAAGGATAGAAGATAGAACTTAAAGGAGAATTCAAAAATATCAAACCACCAAACTATAATGGTGAAACGGAAGAAGCCGTAGAGGCCTGGCTTATTAATATGAATGAATATTTCCAAATATACGAACATGATGAAAATTTGAGAGCAAGGCTAGAAATCTACCAGTTACAAGGCAAGGCCACCTTGTGGTGGGAAGAAATTAGAACAGTCAAGGAAATTTATGAGCAAGAGGTTACCTGGGAGAAATTTCAAAAGCATTTTAAGGATAGATATCTGACTGAGTGATTTTATGATGATAAAGGAAAAGAGTTTCATGACTTGAAACTAGGACAACAAACTATGGATGAATTTATAACTAAATTCACATCACTATTAAGATACGTCCCTTATATTCATGAAGAAAAAGATAAATTCCAATGCTTCATCAACAACCTACCTGCCTTCACGAAAGAGAAACTGGAATTTGATAACCCAAAAATGATGGATGAGGCAGTCTGGAAAGCTCGGATCTGCTACCAGCAAATGAGACAGAAAGGTGAAGTGCATAAGAATTGGCCAAGTAAGAAGGGGCAGAATTGTTTTACAAATAATAAGAACATGAAGAGTTCAGGAACTAGATTCCCAGGACACAAAGTACCAAATGGACCTGTTAATCGAAATCAACAGAAGTACAGACCTCAAAACAATATAAGACAAAATGAGGCATCAAGTAAGTTGGAAACCAATTAGGTTCCCCAACCTCCATTATAGTGTTGGGGCTACGGGGAACCCCATTACTACAAGAACTGTCCTCATAGAGGGTGAACAAAACCTGTTGCAAATTTTCATGAAGCTTCTACTGTGGGTGACGTGGCATGAAATGTACCTCGAACCAATGCAGCATTAGAAGATCACCAAGCGGATTATCAGCCTTCAATGGTGGAACTTGAAGGTAAAATATTTGATCATCCTGTTTCCATTTTAATAGATCCAGGTGCTAGTTTGAGCTATGCCAGTCCCATAATAGTTAATGAATTCCATCTAAAAAGTTCAAAATTTAAGAACCCTTGGTTGGTTCAATTAGCTACCAGTGTAAAAAGAAGAGTCTGTGCAAAAGTAGAGGGCTGTGAAATAAAATTAGCAGAACAAGAAATTAGGACAGATTTAGATATATTACCATTAGGCTCCTATGATGTCTTGATATGCATGGACTGGTTGGAGCGGCAGTGGGCCTTAGTAAACTGAAAAGATAAGACCATTGATTTTCTGTCTATTGATGGTACTAGAATAGAGATTTAGGGAGTCAAGAGAGAAGTCAAGTTATGATCTGTTACAACCCACCAACTGGAAAGATGTATGTGTAAGTGCTGACGAATCTATACGGTTCAGATAATGTTTTCCTGAGCTCTACATGGTGAGCCTCTTCAACTCGTAAAAACTCTAGTTCTACCTGCATGGACACCGGAGGGGGCATGGACAGTGGAGGGGGCCCCTCGTCCTCCCCTCCCTCCTGAGATTGATGCCTTCAAACGTCTGGTAGCCTCCTGTGGCAAGAGGAAAGAAAACCTGAATCAGCAGAAATTTGTAAAGAAAGTTGAATCAATCCTCTCTATAGAACTGCCTGTAGAACACCCGTGCAGGACTGCGCTGAACCTAGCAGAACGTGGGCTTATTGGTCAATTTACAGGCCTCTGTCCCTCTCCCAAAGTTATTTATGGATGGGTCCAGTGAAATTGGAGGCCCCTTGTCTCTGAAGGAATCTGAAATCATCTGGTAGGCAAAGGCTATTGTGTTTTTGTCTTCGATTCAACAGAAGATTGAGACCTTATTTTCCGAAACATTCCATATTTCATGGGCCCCCAAGGGCTCTATCTGAATTAATGGAGGCCGAACTTTGAGCCTTCCCAGGATATTCCTTTAGCCATTCCTGTCTGGGTAAGGTTACCACACCTCCCTCTTCATTGTTGGAACTCAGAATCTATGGAAACAATCGGGAACAAACTAGCAAATACATTGATAGGGCTAAAAGGAAAGAACAATATTTGTGTGTCAGAATATGTGTTGAAGTCGATCTGGAGATAGGGTTGCTTGAGGCGATCAAGATAACCATAGCTGGCTAGTCTCACATACAGGAAATTGATTATGAAAAACTCCCCTTCAAGTGCCGACACTATCATGACTATGGCCATTTCGCTCGAAATTGCAAGAAGAAAAGTAAGGAAGAATCTGAAAAAGAGAAGGGCGAACAATGGACACAAGCCCGAAAAGTAGGCACATCCAAGCAAACCAACAGAGCGAAAGGGAAAGGAGGGAATGCAGAGACTGGAGGACCCTCTTCTGGGAAGAGATTACCCGAAGATCAAGCCACAACAAATGCCACCATCTCAACAAATCCTTTTGCTGCTCTAAACCCTCCAGAAGATCAAAACCAACCAGAACTTGAAGATGGAGAGATGCAGCAATATATGGAATAGATAATAGATGCAGAACTAAACTCAGGATCTTAGGAACAAACTAGAATAGCCACCTCAGAAATCCCTTGTGTAGACGCAACCCAACAGGAAAACTAGGGCTCTCCAGCAAGCGCCATATCCCCACTCTCTTATGCAGAAATGACCAAAAAGAAAAAGCTGATAAACAACCCTGGTTCTTTCGAAGAAGACTCTTTTGAACGATCCACCAAAAAGGCAGGAAGGAAGTCTCATAAGGAGATCAGAGGCGAAGAGATTAAATATTCATGGCAATCAGTCCACAATCGAAATGCTTTAGGCAAAAACACAAGGGCTCGACCCACAAAGGGAGGGCCTACTCCTTCCTTCCTGGTAAATAATGCAGATTGTCTCTTGGAATTGAAGGGGTTTGGGGAATCCACTGAAAGTTGAAGCAGTGAAAGATCTATCAAGAATGGAACCCTCAGATATCCTCCTACTCCAAGAGACAAATATAGAAGAGGATGCTCTTCTTTCCTTAAGTCAAACCAAGTGGAAAAAGAACTTAGGAAAAGCGGTCAGCACCCGAGGTACTTCAGGGGGTCTTGCAACCTTATGGTCAGAGGATATTTTTCATTTGAAAATCTCCTTCGCAACCCAACACTAGATATACATAGAACTTCTACATCTCCCAAGTAAGATTTCTTTGGCTCTCTTCAATCTTTATGTCCCTGTTAATTTCCTGGAAAATAAGGACTACTGGAACTCTCTCTCAGACTTCCTAGAAATCTACACTCCCCCAAACATCATACTGGCAGGGGATCTTAACATCACTTTAGACTCGAAAGAGAAAAAAGGTGGAGTATGGGGTAAATATCCCTTCCATGCCTCAGTGGAGTCTCTGATTCTTGCATGGGACCTCCTTGACCTCAAACCTATGAAAGGCCGTTATTCTTGGACCAACAATAGAGTTGGTAATGCCAACATTGATGCTCGTCTAGACCAGTTTCTAGTTCAAAGTTCCTAGATGGAGGGGAAGCATTTAATCTCTTCAAAAATACTGCCCAAAATAACATCTGATAATAAATCATCTTGTTGTTGCTAGAAAAAAGAGGAAGACATAGGTCCTATTCCCTTTAGATATAGTCCTCTTTGGGTAGCGAGAGAGGGCTTTATGGACATAGTGGCTCATGCTTGGTCGCAACTAGTCTAAGGGTCCCCCAGCTTTGTGTGGGAGAAAAAACTTAAATACACTAAGTATGCCTTAAAAACCTAGGCAAAAAAAAACCCCTCTTCACTCTAACGAGCAATATACAAAACATTGTGCAGGTTAGCTGAGATTTAGTTAGACATGGAAGGAACTAAAACCACCAAAGCTTAGCCGCTCATCGAACAGAATGCCCAGTTCAACTCTTTTCTCTCCTTTCGCTAGGAAGAGGAGTACTAGTGCCTCAAGTCTCGCAACCTCTGGCCGAGATCTGACATCAAAGGCATGCCTGTAGTGAATTCTAAGGTGAGGTTCCAAGGGTAGAATATCTAACATTCATAAGATTGAATTAGATTGACCAAGGGAAAGAGTGAATATAGTTGGACAATTCTATACCACCATCCATTTTAGGCTGCAATTTCTGGGTGCAATTTGGTGTGGGAAGAAGAAGCCAACATGTTGTAAGAGTTGTGACAAACGATTTGTCTAGTGAGAAGGAAAATATCGGGGAATCCAGTGCTTCCCAAAAGTTTAATAGCTCACAGATCTTAAATATTTGGGATAGTAAACCATGCGTTAGTGTAGTCTAAAGTGTTAATGCGAGATTTGGTATTACATTGCCTTCAATCAGAGAAGATATCCGCATGTGAATTTCGTGGCAAACCAAAGGTGTGATTGCTTTGTACAGAGTCTAGCTGCCATTTCTATTTGTTTATTCGTGTTCTGATTGCATCCAATGTAAAACTTTGCAAAACTATTGTTAATCACCATCTTGAAAAAGTTGTGTTGTGCGTGTGGAGACTGTAGTTAAAATAAGGAGGGTCGAATCAAGGATGATAGTGCACATACTATGCATGTAAAACTCCAAGAATCCTTGAACCTGGGATGAGAGCCTTCCATATGTGCAGCACAGTAATAATAGAGCTCTCCATAGCTCGATCAGTTGCAGTACCTTTCAAGTGGGTCTAGGATTTCAACCATTGTCTCAGATTGAGGTTTCCATGCCTCATGTGACTATGCAGACAAAATCCACACATGTACTATCTGATGCTGATAAAGAGACCCGATTTACTGAATGAATCCAACACATCTGCCAATAGGTTCACGACATCCTAGATAAGTCAAATTCCAAGTACAAGTAGTGACATGATCAACATCGGGTGCCACACAAGTTCAGGTGGGCGACAAAGTTTGGTTGCATTTGTAGAAAGAATGCCTTACCGGAGCCCATTAGAAGCTCATACCACTCTGATATGGTCCTTACACCATTACCAAAGTTATGGGAGACAATTCCTTTGAGCTCAGCATCCCCCATTCCTTGGCTTGCACCCAACGTTTAATGTGGATTGCCTTCGACCATACTTCCCACCATTGTTGAACATAATAGACCTTGTAGAACAACTCACACCAACAAAGTTAAACCCAGATTGCATGGAACATGCCACAACTAATTGGATTATGGACACACAAGTCAAGAACAATCACCAGCAAATGACCCAACTATATCGGGTTGTCAAAGCTAGCCAACTCCTGCACCAAGGCAAGTGGCTCACCAGGGACCGGGTTCAACAGAAATTTCCTCGCCTCATGGAGGCTCTGCATGCAATGGTGACAATTGCTTCCTAAGGAGGGAGGAATGATCTAGGTCTATATTGGTGGGCACCCATCTATCCCACCTAGACCTCTAGTCAATTTCATTTGTTTCCTTGTTTATTTCAGCATTTACTATTTTTAGCAGTTTTTCGGGCCCTGAACTTCTAGAGCAATTTTGACCCCCTAAACGATGTCTTTTTTAGGTCCATTACAGGCTTATGCTTACAAAAAAACCTATAGTACTCAAAGGGACCTTCCCAACAAGGTATCATACACATCAAACAGAGATAATATGAACAAGTTATGACCACGAGAAGTTGGATGCCCAACTAACCCCAACAAGGCCCACAAAATCTTGGTGTTACATCTCTTGCGGTTAGGGTTTTGGTTTTTTAGGGTTTTCTCATTTTTTTCAACAATAAATAGGCCCTTGAGCCTCATTGTAACATAGCTTAGAGGCTTGTAGCCACCACATCGCTTCTCATAGGTAAGCTACCATCGCTCGAGCTAGTCTTGGAAAAGGTCGAGCTGCTGAACTTACTATGGGTGCTGCATTTCCACCATGCGCCAATCACCATTTTCGTCATTAGGCAGCTGCTATGCTTGGTGCATGATGGGTATTGCGGGCCTCTTCTCCAAGTTGTACACATAATTCTGGGTTATTTTCAGGACCTGTTACGGGCCCTTGACCCACCAAAAACCTGTATGAGACATTGTTTGCTCTTCTCATCTTGGTAGTCTGTTGTTTCCCTGTACTTAACCTAAGGAAAGTGACAGAAGGAAGATTAATGCTTTAACTGTTTTTTTTTAAACAACATAACTCGTAAAATTGAACTGGAAATAAAATGTTGTTACTTTTTATCTGTCCTTGCTTATTTTAATATGAAGATTTACTTCCCAAAGGCCACAGTTTTTGAAACTTGTCTCTGATACCAATTGTAATGACTCCGACTCAGGTAATTTTTCTTTTTTTCTTTTATGGTATGGTATTAACCTCACTAGATCTCATGACTCGTTAACATAGCTCTATACATCGTGGAAACCTAATGTTTAATTTTGGCACACATTTGTATGCAGTTATGGATTTTTTTCCCAGTCCCAACGTAAATGTTTTGAGGCTCATTTATTTTTCCACTTGGGTGACATGCAAATGCTGTCCATGCGGCATCATAACTTATAGTAACTTTTCCACCTTCACATGGCATGGATAAGGTGCCATTAACTCCAGCTGTCCGTCCTGTACGTGGCTGGCATGTCGAGTCCCATCGCCATGGGTAATCCCGCTTCCATCGACGGTGGGGATCAATCCTTGTTATCTGACGGCTGTAGTAAACTTGCGGGTTTCAGCCTATGCCTCAGTCTAGGGTGGTGAAGCTCATTTGGAAAGGCAGCTCCTCGCAGAGCCAGCTCTAGTAAGCTCATCCCCTGCCGCCCGAAGCGCCTACTTCTCAGTTTTGGTTTTACTGCTGGTGAATTTTGAGTCTACTGCTCCCTTCAGGTAAATGATTTTTGCAGTGATATCATCCTATGTATATTTCTCGGCTAGCACAACCCTTGTTCTGCGTTAACCACTACCTCGTCCTGCCTTCCACTGTTGCAGAATTCTGGTCTCGAGGGTGATAATCTTTTGCAGCTTTGAAGGAGCTGGTCTTGCACACGGCGGCTCCACCCTACTCAGGTAAAACTCTTCGATTAATTGTAGTTATCTTCCCTCTTCTATACTGTCACAATTTTCCATTTCACAATACTGACGCAGTCTCTTTATTTTCATGTCCTGATTTGTTTGGCATACAAGTTAGACACCTATTCTAACTCAAGGAAATCCTCCTTGCACATGGTACAGGGTTCCAGGTATGCACATTTCCTACGACTGAACCCTCGAATGAAAAGTCTTCATTCATTTATAGGTGGAAGGTTAGCAAAGGGGTATTCCTCGACTGTGACCCTGTCGAGTTTTGAATGGAAGATCATGAGGCCGAGCTAGGATCTGTGTAGTTTTGTTTTCCTTGTTATAGGAATTTGGCATTTAGCCATAGTTTTAGTTCATGACTCGACCCTTGGGGTATGGCACGGCTGTGCGTAGCCATGCTCTGACATGATTTCCTCTTGCTGTTGGAATGTAAACTAAAATATTTTGGTGGTTAACTCAGATATCGACGTTTATTCATTTGCTATTCTTGTACTGCATGCTCTAAGGATATGTTTGCGATAAATGAAATGTGACGTCTTCTTCCATGGATGCCTGGTTCGGCCAACTATAGACTCTATAACCGTGGTTTATTATCTGTATATAATACACAGTTTTGTTGAATGTATCTTGTATTTAGTTTTGGTCTTAGACCCGCTTACTGCCGCAGGCATAATGACACTCTGTTTGGTTCTTTGTTTGTCCCTTAGGGTTTTGTTGCTTAATATACCTTACTTAAGGATTATATTATCGGGGTATAAGACCTGGCCACACCTAAGGGTTACCGTCTGGCCTAACTAAGCTCAGACTCTACCCTTAAGATGCTGTCCCATGGCATTGTAGCCCTGTCTTGGTTACAATGCACTGTGGGCTCTATTTCCATGTGTTAATAGCAAGATGGATCGATAAAGCAGTAGTCTTTGTTTATACTATTTACATAAATTATCTTTGGTTCTTAGAAACGTCAATTGCTATCCAATGTTGCGTGTGAAATAGTTTCAAAATATGAATAATTTACTACCCTCCCTGGTCTTTTATATCATGCACAGTTTCTTGCTGCACTGGTTTATTGTAATTATTAATTCGGACAATTTCTTTTCCGGTTGGTTTCCATTGCATGGCACTATTTCTAGATATCAGTATACTTTCCTTACCATAGAGTTTTCTTTGTCTGTACCTACACTTGTGGAAACATTATGTTGGCTAATGCAAAACTCGTTCACCACTTTTAGATAGATAAAAGAAATAGAGGGATATTACTATGACTCTATGCTAAGGTAAACCCTGTACCTATCGTCATCCCGCTATCATCTCATGACCCCAATGAATAAAACCCTCGGGTTCACTTTGACTCCAATTAAATGAAATCTGATGAGACTAACTCACAAAAGTTAACTTTCAGTTTAATACAACTATTAATTGAATGTCCTCTGATAAAACTGGTTCACAGAAAGAAGTCCTTCAGTTTACTGCAAATATTAATGAAATTCAGGTTAACCTTTCGTACTTGGTTTTCTTTTCCAATATGTAATTCCAAGAATAAGTCACCTCTGCTCTTTGTAGTTAGCCATCCGTCCGACCATGAGATTGTCCTTCGAGACCAAATCTCCCCCCTGGCTCACTCAAAGACAAACAATCTTTGACAATTGTCTGCACTCTGTGCCCTTACCATCTGGTCATCACCAGACTTGGCAGGCTTCCTTTTTCCTGCTTAGTGCCGGTCCTCTACCGCACAGTTCTCCCCTGTCCTTTCTTTTCCCAGAAGTCACCCACGATGGAGGGGGAGGCAGTTTGGGTTTGCAACTATTTCTTTTTATTTAAAAGGAAAAAGAAAAAGAACATAACTTCCCTCCTCAAAAATTACATGATATTCCCGTAACCAAGAACTCATTTCTTTTTATTTACTAATAATAAAATGTTAATTTATATAGCAGATAATACCATCATCCATCAGTTTGTTTCTTTTCCCTTTTAACTATGGTAAATAAAATATTACAAGGTCCTTGGTATTAAAAATATCAAGAAAAATTGTTAAAAATAATCATATTAAAAACATATTTTAAATAAAAAAACAAATTATATATTAATTATATCATCACCAAGTTATTCCTTCCGCTTAATCGAATTATGATAATAATTTAAAAATAATCCAAATATTTAATTTCAATCCAGACAAATTGTACAAGAGGGCATGGCAGTTTCTACAACAAATTGTATGTAGAACAATAGAACAATTTCATATTTTGAAGTTACTGGAAACGAGACAAATGCCCGCTTATATTTTTTCATTTACCTAAGAAAAGGTAAAAACGTAGACAAAAGCATATAGTTTATAGTTAATTTTTAAAGATGAAGCTAAATGTAATAAGTTTTGCAACATGGTCATAAAATTAACTAAAAGAGAGTAGTTTAGAACATTCAACTAAGTCCAGTAAATAAATTCCAATTATGGGGAATAAGAAGGAAAAAATTTAATACATTAATTTTAAATTATCGGACATTGTTTAGTTTTAAAAAAATAATATTATTTTGTTTTATAGAAATTTTTTATCTAAAAATCTAAAATTTAAAATAATAATAAATTTTATATCATTTATAATGGTATACATCAACTATAATTTGCGAAATATTTTATATTAGAAAGTGTTTTAGTGTAAAAACAATTTTTATACTTTAGTTTT